>CAJVPQ010001082.1:0-20508 GCA_910591825.1 Funneliformis caledonium
TGCGATAGTTGAAACAAAACAAATAGAGTTGGATACTTTGGGAAGGTCACTTTTTAATACAGTATGTTAAAATTTAGTGGGTTTAGGGATCAAATAAAAAGACAGGAACGTGACCATTTTCGTTCTAAAAAAATATTTATATATGCAAAAATTTTTTAAATCGTAATTATTAACTCTATTTCACGTCACATTAGTGAACCCCCGGGTAAACCCGCTAGTTTGGTAATAAAGAAAAAAATTATTATATTTTGCATTATAAAAATAAAATAAAATAAATAAAATAAAATAAAGTTTAATTTGGGTCACATAAATTATTAATCTTGTCATTTATTTGAATGCTCAATTCATCCTAATTTCTTTGAATTCTTTTAAAGTTATAGTTTTGCGAGATTTATAATCAGGATTAGCTCTTTAAATGAAACAAAATTAATTTTTATTTATTATCCGAATTGGCTTTACTAAATGATAATTCAATTAACATCCTAACAAAAGTATATGTAATAAAATCGTAATTAAACACCTTTTCATTCACCATTACAACACCGTCTTCTTTTTCACTTGTCCAAATCTAACTTTATAATTTAATTATACCCATATAAAATGACAATACTAAGTCAAATTGAGGTTGATATTTATTATCTTTCAAATAAAAATAAATAAGCCTTTTTACGAAAAAAGTATTGAGGTTTATTCGATGAAGGATTCCAAGGTTACAATAGCATTGGTGTCATTGCGATTATATTATCATAATACTTTTTACATTTCAAATTGACAATGATTTTTTACCACAACTTTCTCGTTCACTTAAATACTTTCACAAGTTCATCATTAATTATATGGGCCTTTTCCATTGAGAAGGGGAACCTGCCGGGAAAAATCGAATGAGTTAATATTGAATTCAAAATGTATTTTAGCCAGAAAGAACATATTTTGTCATATTAATCCAATTTTAATTTTTCCTTTCTATTGCAAAGGGTCCAATTTGAAAATTATAAATCAACTCTGATTCGAGTCATTGAAGGTTTTTGGCCAAGAAAAGTGACCAACAATTGCCAGCCAAGAGATGGATCTTCATTCTTGTAAAAAAAAAAAAAAAAAAAATAATTCAAAGGAATATTCCGAGTGATTGTCTTACCATGAAGAATTACTTGTCAACACAAAGTTTTATTTCATAGAATTTTGATTACAAATACTATTGCTTGAAGCCTAGATTTTTTCATGCTTTGCAATTAAAGAACGTTGAATGATCAATGGCACAGCTCTCAGCAAATTCAGTTTCCTTTACGAAAAAGTGAAAGTATATATATTTATAAAGAAGTTTCCGTGTTTCTATTAGGTCTTGTCCTTTTCAGCATGTGGATTCTGCGCCATGTTTGTGACGCTATTGTTTTCATTCAATAATTAGAATTTTCAACTATCATCCTACTACCTATTTTTCTTTTTGAGTGCTTGGTGGCACGATACCCTCAATCTTATTCGGAACGAAAGTAGTCTTTTATTTTTTTCTAGGAGGGAATGTCGGAATTTAAAACCGGTATAAGGTCCGTTTATAATCAAATCAAATTTTTTTTTTTTAATTTTTTTATCATCATCTTTTATTAATAATAATGTCAAGAGCGTCAATTAGAAAGACTTGTGAAGCACTTGTTGAAAGATTAAAAAACTCTGATAATGGTAAAAAAAAAAAAAAAGATTACGCAAAAATTTTTCAAGCGGACAGGTCAAAAAACTAACTTTATCTCCAAATAAACCATTTCTAGTTCTTACTAATTGTGATAAATCCTCCCTTTACTTGCTTCAGGAGTGTTTAAATACAGTTTGTCAGGTCAATTCTGACGGGATGTTATCGGTATTACTGAAAGCAACAGCACTTGTTGATTATGCTACTGAAAAATTACACTCGTATCCATACAAGGATGTACCTCTTTGTTGGAGACGTTTATATACTGATGCGAGTCTCATAAAAAGCTTATGTGAAATTTTCGTAACATTGAAAAAGGAGAACGAAATAGAATCATGGAAACAAATCATTAAAACTTTAGACATGGCATTGATTATGACGGGGGCACCCGGAATTGATAGAAAAGAAATGATTTTCAATCTAATTGGGGAAGTGGAAAAGATCATGAAGGACATTGAATATGAAAAAGATTTTATTACTTTAGCTGAATTTCCGATGAAACGTCAAATTGATAAAGATGTTGAAAAGTTTGAGAAACGCGTAAAGTTAGAAAATAAAGTTGAAAATATGCCAATTATAAGATTTCCCATATCAAAAATGTCATCTCCTAGTCTAGTTGCATTTGCTTCACATATTAACACACCGAATCCCACACCTTTTATACTTACCTTTTGTATTTCACACTGGCCAGCACTTTCAACCAACCCTTGGGCGGATCTTGATTATCTTTTGAGCGTTACAGGAAAAGGAAGGATCGTTCCGGTTGAAATTGGTGCAAAATATACGGATGACTCATGGTCACAGAAATTGATGAAATTTGAAGAATTTGTGGAGAATCGGGTCAAAAACCCAATTAAGGATGAGGGAATTGCTTATCTAGCTCAACATGATTTGTTCGCACAGATTCCACGCCTTAAAGAAGATATATCAATTCCTGACTATTGCTTTGTTGATACTAAACCTTATCTTGTATCATCAAATAACATTCAATACAATCCTCCTCCAGACGTCATTATAAATGCATGGTTTGGTCCCCGAGGAACGATTTCTCCCATGCATACTGATCCATATAATAATCTTCTGGCTCAAGTAGTTGGACAGAAATATATTAGATTATATGCGCCTTTTGAAACTTCTAAAGTATATCCTTTTGAACAAGGTAGTTTTTTAGGAAATACCAGTCAGGTTTGTCTTTTTTTTTTTTTTTCGTGTTTATAATGTTTTCTATCTTAGTAATTCTGCAATATCTGTCATTCAATAAAGGTTAATATTGAAACTCCAGATTTAGAACGTTTCCCACTTTTTGCTTCTGCTAATTATTTGGAATGCGTTCTGGAACCAGGAGATTTGTTGTATATTCCAGTGAGTTAAAATTAATATTTATTAATATTATATTATTAATATTATATTATATTATTATCTCCTTTTTTGCTGATTCTTTCAACTCTTAAATTACATCTCAAAAAATAAAATCATAAAAAAAAAAGCCAGGATGGTGGCATTATGTACGGTCATTGACCATAAGTTTTAGTGTGAGTTTTTGGTTCTAAATAAATATCAAGGTTGTAATTGGATGATAAATTTCTCTTTGAATAAAAAAAGGGATAATGTTATATATCATTGCGACTTGGCTTTATTCTAAATATACCTGTAAGCAAAAAAAGCTAATATTGATATAAAAAAATACATAAGATAAATTTCGAAAAAAAAAAAAAAAATTTGAAATGAATAGAAATAGAGAAAAGCAAAAAAAAAAAAAAAAAAAATAGGGAAGCCGCCAGGTTTAGGGCATATCCATCCACAAACCAGCGAATTATGGATTTTTTTTTTTTAATTTAACGATTTTCTATACTTTCCCACTTTGAAAGAAAATCGTCAAATGTAAAGTTGTCGACAACGAGAATGTAAATCGAGATTAGTAAGAAGCAGAAGTGAATGACGGTTGTTTTCCTTTTCCAGAAATACGTCGATTTTTTTGACCAGCTGAATTTCCAGATACTAAATGATCAGAATAGAGTTTTCCACTTCTTTTTTTTTTTTTTGGAATAAAAAAAAAAATTTTAATTTAATTGAAAGAGTTAATTAAATAATGATTTATCAAAAGATTTGAATACTTACTGTGTAGGTGAAGAATATTGAGCCTTGTTAGGCTTATTTTTGAGCCGGTATGATGCAGCACCAACGTTATTGTTGGAACCGGCTTGTTTCAATTGAACCTTTAAGACTCGACCTAATAAAATAGATTATTATAAATAAAAGATAAACGCCGAACATATCTCTCTATTAGCTCTCTTACATTTAAAAGATATAAATATTAATGTAATATATAAAACAGCATTATACCATCAACAAGAGCTGTATTATATTTGTTTATGGCAGCAAGCGCAGAAGCCTTGCTTGCAAAAGTCAATTCGGCACTAACAGCCCCACGAGTAACTTTGTCATCTTTGATATTCACCGTCGAAATATCACCAAATTCCATGAAGGCAGTCTAGAGAAATTGTCAAAGGAGAATAGATTTATAAATAAATTGATTTCGCAAAAATTTTTTAGAAAGATTAGCTTCCCAGAACCACTACAAACCTTGACATCATTAGCACTTGTGCCAGGAGCTAAGTTGTTTACATAAATAGAAGCTGGACCACCTTCTCCCTTAATGGAGAATTCTGTCTGTTTACCACCGGCAACTCCTTTGATGGATAAACGATTTGCAACCCCATTACCAACAGCAGGCTTTCCAGTACCCAACCGTTGTTGAATAGAAAGACTATTGTTGGTTTGAGCAGGTCGCTTAGTTTGTCCACCAGAGTTAAGAGAGGAAAAAAGGTCGTGACGCCAAACACCGTTCGGATTTCCTGTCTTTAGAGTTTTAGGTTTCTGAAAATGTTGAAGGTTGCAGGATATCAAAACAGCCGTTACAGGAATTGATCAGTCTCGCAATCGGGATGTCGTATTATTATTATTTTTATTATTATTATCTCCAAAAAGTCAGAAACCCGCAGGGAAAGTACCCGAAGACCATACAAAAAGTTTCGCCATATTCTTCTGGAAAAAGGCAATTTTTTTCTTTTTGTATTGTTTTGTTTTGAACATTTTATCGATCATTTGAGATCAACTAGTATTTCCCAGCGTTTCTCTTACGGAGCTGTTTGGATTCTTACCGGATATGGGCTGGCCTTCTGTCGAGTCAACTTTTTACCCGCTGATCTAGCACGGATAGGTCCTGTTCTGCTTTTATTACTCGTATTTAAATTACTACCATTATTGGTCTTGACGTTGTTGCCATTTGCATTATTTCCCTTTGCTGACTGCTTTGACTTCTTTTTATTGTCCTTAATGATGTCATCCAAACTCATGTCAATTCTATCCATTTTATGATGTGAGGTAATAGTTTATGATGAATATTTTTTTTTTTGTGTGATTTAGGGGAAAAGTATAACGGTAAGAAAGAGATTTACTGTGGGAAAGTGAAAAAGTGAAGATTGTTTGGTCATTCAGATGGGTTTCTTTATACTAAAAAAAAAAACCAGCCTATATTGAACTACGGCCGACTTGTTAAAAACATATATCTTTTACAAATGATGATTATTATTCACATCCCATGAAAATAATTTACTAACTATATAAAGAACTAGTTTAAATTAGGTACAAGTAAATATTAATTTCATGTCACACCGCGTGACAACAAATTATCAATGCGCAAAATGTATTGTTTCATGCGTGATAATTTTTTTATGTGGCTCATGCTACAATACATTGCGACTGTCGTTGTAACTCCGACGTTTCCATGTTTAGGAATGATTTAAACGCCACAATTGGTTGGTGGTTGCTAAATCCAGCAGAGAATCAAGATTATATATAAACTTGGTATCTTTAAATTTTCACACAAAATTGTACTTTTTGGAAATCATACCAAAACATGGACGATTACCGCCGTTACCGTAAAGAAGGAAACGATAATTCTAGAAAGGAACTTTTTCAAGGTGCTTCTAATAATCAAGGTGGTGGAGCACCTCCTTATGGTGGTTACCAACAACCACCACCTTCAGGGTATCCACCACCGCCTTATAGTAATCAACAACAACAACCTTATGGTTATGGTGCACCATATGGTCAACAACAAGAGAACGAGGAAGATGTTGAAGAAATCAAGTCTCAGATTCACGGCGTTAAGCAAGAATCTTTAAATTCGACTTTGAAATCTTTACAGATGATCGAACAAGCTGAGAAATCAGCGCAAAGCACTCTAAACAAGCTTGGTGAACAAAGTCGTAAGTATAATGATTAAATTATGTTATGTTTTAGACATTTTGTTGAATAAAAAGTTCATTTAAATCAATTCCTTTTTAATATTTAAGAACGTATCAATTATACTGAACGACAATTGGATCTTGCTGATGCACATGCTGAGCGCGCAGCAGACCAAGCAGCTAAACTTAAAAAAGTTAGTTAAAAGTTGAACACGAAAAAGATTTTCATATACTAATTGATTCTAATATTTAGGTTAATGGTTCCATGTTTGGTTTTGACATAAGCAATCCATTCAACAAAAAGAAACGCGAAGCTGCTGAATTGGCACGCGTTCAAGCTATGCAAGATGAGCAAAGAGCTAGTCGTGAACAAATGAGAGCCGGTAATTGGGAATCACAACAAAGGATTAATGAAGCTATGAAGCATGGACAACAACCATCTGGTTATCAATCTGGAAAGTCCTCACAATCGTCTAGAAGTAAATTTCAATTTGAAGCTGACGATGAAGATAATCAAATTGAAGATCATTTAGATAGAAATTTAGATGCACTTTCATCCGGTTTAACTAGATTAAACTCCATGGTATGTTAACGTTACCTAAAATCTTCAAGATTAAAAACAAAAGCTTATTTTAAACCTGTTTCATTTAGGCTGTCGCGTCTGGGGAAGAAATAAAGAAGCAAAACAGTGTTTTGGATCGTGTTTCCGACAAGACCAACGCTTTGGACAATCGTATCGTCGGAACAACTCATACATTAAAGAAAATTAGATAATTGTAAAATTCTTAGTCTTATTTTTTTTTAGATTTGATAATCCTTTTCTATATATATATAATATAGGGTAGTAGTAGTACTAACACCAAAAGGAATATTATTTTATTTTATTTTATTTATTGTTCATTTTTGTCAATTATTCCTTTGAAAAGGAAATTTTTTTGTTATTATAAATTATATAAATCTATGATAAGTTAAAAAAGACTTAAATCTTGTACTGAATTTATTACTTCTAATGCCATATTCCAAAGTCCTATATACAATGATGACCTGGTATCTTCTTTTTATTTTTCTTTTTAATCTATAATTTTCCTAATCGATTTTTTAATTCCGCGATCATATCACTTCTTTTTACAGAAGTACCCGCACCTCCACCTTGTTCTTTAGATCTCATGTCTTTAATTTTAACTTGACCGCAATTTAATTCATCTTTTCCGATAATTACAGCGAATGGAATTTGATCACGGTCACACACCGAAAATTGAGGTTGTAATTTTGGTTTTATTTTATACATAAATTCAGCCTGAAGATAAAATAAAATGAATAAATAAAAAAATAAAATAAAATAAAAAAAAAAAAAAAGGCTGTTCAAACCAACCTTTATGCCAGCATTCCATAACTCGGCACATATTTTCATACGATCTTCTAATAAACCATCAGCCACTGCTATAACATAAACCTCCACCTCATTTGATTTAACTTGTTCAAGTTGATATTTTTGTAATAAAATAGAAAACACTCGTTCTACACCAATGGAAACTCCAACACAAGGAATATTGCCTTTTTTACTATTCGCGAACATGCCAACAAGATTATCATAACGACCTCCCGCTGCAATAGATCCTACACCAACAGTTGTTTCATCAAACTCGTCTGTGCCTTTCTTTGTTTTTCTCTTAACCTTGGTGCCATCCTCGAGCGCTACACAATTGATGATGTATTATTATTAAGTATAAAATTGATGCTTCTTAGAAAAAAGGAGCCAAAAAAAGTCTCTTGTCTTACTTGGAGGACCGGAAAGTTCAGTGACGGCTTCGTAAATAATTCCCGTATAATAATCTAAACCTCTAGCAAGACTAAGGTCAAATGAAATCTTTGGAGAAATCAATAATAGATTATTAACGATCTGAATCAATCGTGAAAGGAACAAGCTATATAATTGTCTTGTAAATACCTTGTCCAGAACTCCAAAAACTTCTAAATATTGGAAAAGGAGGATCATTTCATTCAAACCGGCTTTAGCATTTGCATTAGCGAGTAATTTTTGATCTTGGAACAATCTTTCCAATAATTCTTTACCACCTGTAAAAAAAAATTATTTTGTTAATTCACGGATGTAATGAAATTTCTTAAACAATTAATAATCTTTCCACCTTTAAATTTAACGTATTCTCCTATATGATCAGCAACGATAGGATCTAAACCTTTCTCCTCTGTCATTTCCTTCCTGACATCTTCCCAAGGTGTCTAATAAATTCATTATATATTAGTCATTTGTAAGTTGATATACATAAAAAGGTATTTACAATTTAAATTTACCTTGTCTAATTTATCAACAGCTGAAGATATGGGTCTGATCTTTTCCTCTGGTACACCACATACTTCAAAGATTCCATCCAAAATTTTACGGTGGTTAATCTAAAAAAAAAAAATTTATTATTAACAATACCATAATAATAAAAAGAAATAAACGAATAAATGAGTAATTTACCTTTATGATAAATGTTCCAATTTCAAGTTCGGTCAAACATTCGCACATAATTTTGATAACCTCGGAATCAGGTACCATAGGATCGTAAGAGCCGGCAACATCAAAATCCTGTTTTTTTTTTTTTTTAAAAAAAAAAAAAAAAAAATGAATTTTAAACAATGGGAAATAATAAACATTAAAAAATAACAATTAAAAATTACGCATTGATGAAATTCTCGCATGCGTCCTTTAGTCATGGCTGGTTGATCCCTTCGATAAACTTTAGCAATTTGATACCGCTTGATATTTTGATATTGCGTTCCATTCATAGCCAAAAATCTCGCAAATGGCACCTTCAATAAAAAATCGAATGAATTACTGATTATAAAATTTTTCGTGAGTAATTATATCAAAGAGGATGCAATCCAGAGAATTACAAAGAAACTTACAGTCAGATCATATCTTAATGAACATTTCTCACCACCTTGATCTTCAAGATCATAAATGAGTTTGCTTTCTTCCCCATATTTTCCAGCAAGAATTTCTTTCAATTCAAATACTGGAGTATCTATAGTGACACCACCATGTCTTTTAAATACAGAAATAATAGTCGAAAAGACCTTTTCACGAATGGCCATTTCTTTTTCATTATAGTCACGCGTTCCCTGTTATCAGATTTCAAAAAAAATTGTAAAAATTGTTCGACTTGAAAGACCCTATAATAATTCCGAAGAAGAAATTATATTGTAACATTTACTTACCTTTGGTGTTTTTAGCGTGAGTTTAGTTTTACTCTTGCTGCTACCGTCTTCCCCAGTGATACAAGTCAATTGGTTTTTAAGTTTCAATAAAGCAGCAACCTCTACATCCACAAAAGATTTATCAGCCTTTTGTGCTTTCAAAGCTCGGACAGTATCACCTTTTTCTTTAATTTTTCGTTTAAGTGATTCCAAATCTTCTTCCATTTTAAATATTAGAAAGTTGAAAACAAAATAGCTTTATAAATATACGTTTATTTCTGGCTTAGCAATCAATTTACACGTCGCCCGTCATTGTGACTGACACTGTATCACTTCATCAATGGCTAATACTGCGGATCGAATAATATAACGGTTTTTTTGGTCTTTTTTTTATAAAAAATACTTTTATATAAATAAATTAAGTAATAAATTTTCACCAAAACTACTTTACATAATAAAATAAAATAAAAATATAGTATATAGAAAAGAAAGTGAAGAAGTGGAAATGTAATACAAGGCGATGATAAGAAAGGATGTAACGCAATTAAACATAAAACGCATGTATTATTATACAATAATCTGAAATAATTTTTTTTTTCAAAAAAAAAATCTACTAATTAATATATAATTTTTATAATAAACCCCCATAAAACCATAATTTTAACCGAGTTTATAAATATTAACAAATATAAATAAAATTTAACCTTTTGGTTTTGCCAAAGTGGTATCGTATATTCTGATGAGTTGAGCTTCTTGACCAGATTCGCTTTGCGAAAAGGCAAAACCACGACTTTTTCGTAACCTTTGTACGGCACGTACTTTTCGTATTGCCTTTTGGAACTGTTCCATACGAGGTCGATAATCGGGAATATTGAATTTTTGAATTTCTTGCACTGTATGATATGTACGTGATTTGTACATACGTTTAATACTATTAAAAAAAAACGGAGATAAATTAATTAATGAAGTCCCGATGTTGAAATTATATATATTAATATAACTTACTATTTCCAGACAAAATCTCTTAAGAGACAAATGGTTGGTATTAGAAGTATAGTGGCATAAAACACGGGACTTGTAAATAGTATTCCAACTATGCCTTCATATTCTACCGAAATTCCTATCTTTGGAGCAATTGATCCATATATTACGATGAAAACCAGCCAGAAAATAAATGATCCCGGAATCGCAAGATAAGTGTACTTTGTCCATAAACTGTAATAATTGTGCAAAATGTGATATTAATAATTATGATTGTTATTAACAAATTTGTTCGTAATTAAAATATTATCATACTCTGTTATCAAAGCAGCCTTTCCTAAAACCGTTGCTAAAACTGCCGTGTACAAAGTTGTTCCCCATGTCCAATGGCCCGCCAATCTACCATCTGATAATATTAAGTCTTGACCGAAAATATATATTGATGCAAAATATAAAATCTAAAATAAACAATTATTAAAAATTGTTCATATTATAAATGTTATGTAATTGTAGCGAAATTACAAAATCTTACCAAAGAATGATAAAAAGCATTTGCTGTCCACCCCCAGAAATTTTTGACGTTAAACTAAATCATAATGATAATAAAGGTCTGGTAAAAAGAAGTTGAAATATTTTTTAAAATAAAAACTTAATTATACTTACGAATTCGCTTTTTTGACCCAGCATGTACATTTGTGGATAACGGTCCAACATCCTTGCACTAACGTACTGATCAAATACTCCAATTACGATTGGCGGCAACACAGTGAAGAGTACATTGTAATATGTAATCGTCCAGGATTCGTAAATAACTTGGCCAGAGAATCCATTTCGGAAAGTGTACTATTGTCGAGAAGCGTACGTTTTTCGAATATTTATAAATCATCTTAAATGCATTAGAATATCAGATCATGACTATATTAAAACATTAACGTTAACTTACCCAAAATTGTGTCATATATAACGTTATATTTTTATAGAAAGAATATAAAATAAGTTTGCTCAATCGTTGATAACTCCAAGCTCCATGCACCAGCAAAAGTTTTTTCAGAAATCTGAACTGGCTAATGGCAACATCGGCACTACGAGCTGCTTGCATCCCTTCAAGGCCACTAATGCCAACACCAACATGAGCTGCTTGAATCATGGAAACGTCATTTGCACCATCGCCAATTGCAAGAAGAATAGTTTTCAAGTGACGTTTCACAAGCTTTACAACAAGAGCTTTTTGGAGTGGTGAAACACGGCAACATATCACAGCTTTACATATAGTTGCAAGTTCAAGGAAAGTTTTCTCAAGGTCTTTTTCAAGCGCAAATTCAAGTGTGCGACCATCAATAATGAGTGCGAGTGGCTAAAGTATTATATAAAAAAAAACTAAAATTAGATAAAAAAATTTTTTTTAATCTCATATAATCACTTCGAATTATTTCAATGAAGTTTTTTACCTCCGCTTCAGGGTTGACACGACCTTTCATCGATTGAACTTTATTCTCCAAACATTCTTTCGTCTCCCAATGACTTTCCTCATTAACAATAATTAAAGACATTTCTTCTTGAATTAATTTGCAACTAAGACCAATATTGATTGCAGTTTCTTGTCTGTCACCGGTAAGTACCCAAATTTTTATGCCGGCTTGTTGAAGGGTATGAATTGTTTCTGGTACACCATCTTGTAATTTGTCCTCAATAGCAGTTGCACCTAAAAGAAAAAGATCCTTTTCAATCATTTCGGCAGCTTTATCAAGCTCTTCTGAACGGTTCATTAAAGTTGTAGAAGCTTTTTCGTAAACACCAGCCCAAACTCTGTATTCTTCTTCAGAAACCTCACGCATAGCTATACAAAGTGTTCTAAGACCTTCGGTAGCATATTCTTCAAGATGTTGTAAGGTTGATTCAGTAAAAGGATTATTCTCACTTAAACGTTCTAAAATTACTGTATCTGCTCCTTTACAATATAACTTTATCTTTCCGTCAGGACTGCGGACAATTGTTGACATACGTTTGCGTGTACTATTAAATTCACAAATGTTTAAAATTACATATTCTTGTGCTTCCCCATTAACATCTATTGTCACTGATTTTGGACGACGTGTCTGAAAAGAGAAAAGATGATTAAAATTTTTTTTTTGTTTTTTTTCAGAATTTAAATATATAATCTATGTAAATACCGTGAATGTATAACCAAGGATCTGAGCGCCTTTTACGAGAGCACTTTCGTCGGGTGAAGAAGCCTGATATATAATATCTTCATAAAAAAATAAAATAAAATAAAAAAAAGAATTTGTCAACACAATTAATTGTTTGCTGTAAGTCAATTAAATAAATGTTTTTGAATTTTCACCATTAGGATTTTTCTCATTTTTTTCAGGTATAACAGTATGACACACCGCTAAAAGGGTCAAGAATTCATTAATGACATTGGCAGTTTTATGGTCTTTTAAATTCAATCTTAGTTTCTTGAAGTCGTGAAAGCCAACTTCTACACCATCAATCACTCGAGCACGTTTGGATTCTTCAACTACATCCGCATACGCTACACCGGCAATAGAACATTGCTTAAATTCCATTTCGTTGCATGTGAGTGTGCCAGTTTTATCAGAAAAAATATATTCAATCTAGAGAATAAGAAATACTTTTGATTAATAAACCGATTAAAGAATATTATAACAAATTTAAATAAAACAACGCACTTGTCCCAATTCTTCGACTAAACTACTAGTTCTACACAAAGCTGGAGTATCGGTCTTTTCATAATACATATCCAAGTCTGAATTAATTAATGCTGCTTGTTGAAATTTTACAACTTCCATAGTAACGATTAAACTACAAAAAGTTTAAACCATTAAAATTTCATCTCGGAATTTAAATATCACAATGTAGTAAAAAATATAATATCAAATATCAAACCTTATAGGAATTAAATTATTAAACAAAATCAAAAAAGTTAAAATGTTGAATCCAAATTGACTAAAAAGATTCTTATTAGAACTAAAAAGACTAAGATATGTCATTTCATTTTCATATTTCACCTAATAATCAAACAAATAAAAAATCCATTAGGAATACTAAGTAAGATCATTATAAGTTATAAAATTAAAAGTACTTACAGATCTTACGAAGTTTCCAACAGAACATGCCAAACTCATTGTCAACAAAATACCAAATAAGAAAATAATTTGAATATTAACCATTTTCTCAACACTAGTTCTTTTAATGGGAGTTGCACTGATTATGAGACAAGCCATCATTAATAAGATATTCAATTAAAAAAAAATACATTTAAAAATTTTGTACCTAGCATTTCTCATCAATTTGGTTTCATGACCAGTAAAAATAACAATGCCATAAATCCATTGTGTGTTCCTTAATTGTGCTCCCTGATCAAAGAAAAATTTTTTAAAAACAATATTTCAAAAATATATAATATATGATGTAGTTGAACTAAACTAACCCGAAGTAATAACTGTGTAGGATCTAAAGGGACTTTCTTTTGACCATTTGGTCCATTCATCACGAGAAAACCATCATATGTATATAAACTATTATTTGGATTTTCGGATTTAATAAAACCTATTGATTTATAATTTAATGATATCAGTTAAATGTTTTATATTATTCAAAATAATAAAATAATTCGAAGTTATAAAGATATCTTACCGTTTAAATGGCTTATTTCTTTAGGTGAAATCAAATTTGATGTTTCGCTAGATCCTTGTTTAATTTTCAAGTTGGTTTCGCTAAAAACAAAAAAATTTAGGAATATGTTATAAGAAAATATTAATAAGTCATTTCTGAGGAATATAAGGAATAAAATATCATCATCGCAATATTTTTTTTTAACAAAAAAAAAAAAATAACACTAGAAACTTTGCGTGGAAACAAAGATACTGTGATCAAGATGGATTAAGTTTGCACCTTGAATGAAAAATATATATATTAGGTTAAACTAACCCGTCCAAATTGCTTGTTTCTATGTAACATAATCCTTCGGGTTCGGAACTACTGAGCAAAATTAAATCGGCAGGGAAAAATTCTCCTCCTTCTATACGAACAATGTCTCCAACTTTTACTTCGTTCCACTCTTTTACAGTAAATGAAGGTCCTTGTAAGGTCTTACAAGGGCGTTGGTTGACCTCTGCGTCAGAACGATGTCGTTTCTTAACAAATGCAAATAAAATCAAAAAATCGGCACAAATTTTTTTTTTCATGAAAAGTACAATTGAAATAATAAAAACTATGGGGCCATAATTGATTTACAAAAATACCCATAACTTACATAATCTTCCATAACTTCCTTGAATGCAGTAGCTGTCAAAACGACAATCAAAGTACCAAGCGTCGTAAATTGGTTTGTTGGAGATACATCTTTAATTTGCTATAATACAAATATGAAAAAACATTTTTTTTTTTAGAATACGCATACGATTAAAATTTTAAATTGCCGATTTTTCTTAATTGAAAATATTCAAATATTATCACAAAAAAATACTTCATAAATTAATTTTTTTGATAAATCCAGAAAAAATTATATATGGTAATATTGACTTAATTATATATACGTAAACTTTTGAATTATTTTAATTTAATTAATAAATGATCTGTATAGCTTTTGCTAAAGAGTATATTCCATCAAAATAAATTGACTTTACCTGTATACAAGCTAAATTATATAAACTTTAATTAATTTAACGAAAATAAATAAATAAAAACAAAATTAAAAACAAATTAAATTGGAATTAAATTGAGCTACACACCTGTAAATAAAAAGAATAAATTGGCATATTTCGAAAACTGCTCATATAAAAATTTTGGTAAAAAAGTGGCACAATTATATTTGGCGGTAGAAATTCTATTATGTAGGAATTTTTGCTGTGCGTTACGTGTAGAATCGTTGATGTGTATTGTACGCCCTACATCATCGTTATTATTTGAGCCTCCTCCAGAAGAAATAGCTTCAGACTTTGTATTGTTACTCATAAAAATATCTGGACCCATTGATGGTGTAGGAGAGGTACTAAGAGCAGCATTTGATGTTAAAGGTAAGTTAGCCTCAGAATAAGTAGACATGTTAGAAATCTGTCGCATGAGCCCAGTGGAATCCGAATAAAACGTTTCCTGCTCCTCGTCTTCGTCGTCTATAGAATCGTTGTAATAAGGGTTCAGCTGAGAATAAGTTAATGACCTTCGATTCTGGCTTCCTGGTTGAATATAGGCAGGTCTAAAAGATGGTGGTGTAACAGCTGCCTGCAGACTCTGCAGCGGGACAGGCTGATTAGTAGTAGTTTGTTGAATTTCGACGGTTTGTAAGTCGTCGAAGGGGTCGATGAGATTTGGTGGTGAAGGTCGCGGAGTTGAGTTATTATGTGAAAAACCAGACATTTCGATATTAACAGAGCCAAAAGCAAACGTGGATAACTTTGTTGTGCAAAATTCGATGATGTCACCAATTATTAGTTTCCCGCCAAATTGAGACTTGTGAAGCACATTTTGGTCCAGCCGCCGAATTGTATCACAATCTTTTTTTTTTATTCGACCAAGCCCTTAAAAGCCTTAAAAATTGTAACGGACAATCGGTTAACCTTCCAAATATCTGGATTATTTTAAAAAAACGTAAATGATCAAAATTTCCTACTTACATATACATTAATAAAGAATATCATAAACAAGAAGTAATATTATACTACCAATAATACTTTTTCAAGATGAAACATTTATGCAAATGATTTTCCATTTTTATCAACTGTATGCACTTTTAATTATCACAATCGCACAAATTTTATGGGGCATATTATGCATAAACTAATCTTATTTTGATATATTTATTTTTTTTACAGTTAATTGTTGGTTTACTAATCATTAAAATGAACCAAATTTTCTTTTTATATTAATTTAAATAAAATTTTCATAATAAATTGTTTATTTAATATTGTCAATACGAATTTAATCATTTAAAATACCAAAGTTGAATATAATAAAATAAAATAAATAATAAATAAGATTATATATAAACCTAATATTTGAAAAATATAAAATATAATTTTTATTAAAAATGCTTTAATATTATATAAATTCTTTAATCAACTATTAATATATACTAAATATCAAATATTTATTAATAATTCAATTAAATTAATAAATCAAAAATCAAATTAAAGCTAATTATAATAAATATAAATTAATTATTAAATATATAATTTTAATATTAATTTAATAAATATACATTTATATTTAACAATAAACATGTAATGCTTAAAAATCTTTAAATTTTAATTTAATATTAATCTAAATTATCATAATTAATTATACTTATATCTCAATTTATATGTTGATCTTTAATTTAAATCATTTGATTTTAATTTAAAATTAATTTATATTATAAAAAATAAAATAAAAAATAGATAAGTAAAATATTTATAAAAAAAAAAGATTATTTTATATATTAATAGTTAGAAAAGAAGTTAAATAAGACGAAAATAAGGGTTCTGAGGTCAAAATCCATAAAAAGAATTCCAATCTTATTTTCAAAGCCTTCTAGCTATAAGAATTCACTATAGAATTTTAAACTCTAGCCCAAATTTAAGCTTTTCCCACTATCTAAATATTTGGTATTAAATTAGCATTAATTTACTCTGTTAGATACCAAGAATAAATTCATCTCTTATAACCTATAGCCTTTCTAACCCAATTTTAATCCCAAATAATATATCAAAAAAAATATATCATTCTGTTTGAATTTAAGGCGAGGCAAGATTGACAAGAACTAAAGATTCAAAGCCAAGCTCGTAGAGTCTATGCAAACTTTCTATGTATACTATTATTTATGCTATTCTAGAATTAATTCTAAAACTGATTCATTAATAAAATCAAAGGTCACTAAGTCTAACCTTTGGTATTCATATACTAAGTCTATCCACGAAGAGGTTAGATTTAGCAATTATCAAATTCATAGTTTTAAAGCTATAGAATATATTCTAATATATCATTATTTTTTGATATGCAGGAATAGAGTTCTGAATGAGTCGAGTCGAGTCGAGTTTAAAGATCAACTTTATTTGACTCTCTTTTTTCAAGTCTTGAGTCAAATTTATTTTATAAAATCTTTTAATTTGATTTAATTCGAGTTATATAAATTTTAAATTCGACTCAATTTGACTTGACTCGATTTTAACTTGATTTGATTTTGAAAAAAAAAAATAAAAAAAAATGAAAAGATAAGAGAGAAAGAGAGAATGATTCGTTATTGTTCTTCTTGAACGATTTTTTTATTGTTCAAGTCGAATGATTCAGGTAATTGTTTAAGTTAAACGATTTATCATCGTTCTTCTTGAACAATAGAAAAAATCATTCAAATTGAACGATTTGACATCATTCTTCTTGAATAATAGAAAAAATCGTTCAAGTCAAATGATTCATCATCGTTCTTCTTGAACAATAGAAAAAATCATTCAAGTTGAATGATTCGTTATCGTTCTTTTTGAACAATAAAAAAAATCATTCAAGTCGAACGATTCATTATCATTCAAGTCAACTCGAGTCAACTCGAATCAAGTTGAGTTTAAATCGAGTCGAGTTAAATATTTAACTTGACTTAAATTTGGCTTGACTCGCAAATCATCAAGTTAAAAAAATATAAACTCGACTTGTTTTAAACTCAACTCAGCTTATCTGACTCGTGAGTTAACTCGACTCGTCTAGAACTCTATGCAGGAAATCTTTCTAAAGCCATTTGCATTACATAAACTCAAAGTCAAAAAATCTAACTTTAGGCGTAAAAAATTGGGTTAAAGGTTAGACTTACGAATCAGAGGTTAGATTTAGCTGTTATCCAATTTATAGTTTAAGAAGCTATAGAATCTATTCTAATATACCATTATTTTTTTATATACAGGAAACCATTCTAAAGTCATTTCCTTTATGCAAACATAAGGTCAAAAAAATCCAACCTCAAGTGGTTAGAGGTTAGACCTCATGCAACGTACCTGATTCGAAGAACCCTTCTGGCTCAGCCCATTAAGTTATACGAAAAATTATACCTCTAAATCTCATGTAACGTGCTTGATTTGAAGAACCCTTCTGGCTCAACCCTTTAAAGTATATATGATAAGTCTCATACAACATGTTTATGAAGCGCCTTAATAACTTGATTCTCTAAGTCTTACCTGAAAAGTATATTTAATCTAATTGCCTAGCCTTATCCCAAAACTTGTTTAAATGATAGATCTGATATTTGCTCTTATTACAATTGCTACATAAACTATTATCTATTCCTGTAGATTTATCTATCTTTGTAGGTCTACTACAAGCAGAACACAGCTGATACTTCTTAGCTTTAAAGTATAATTGACAACCTTCAGGTCTAGTATTACGTCTGTCATAAATTTCACTAGAATTATGAAAATAGTTGCAAATGTAATCTGCTTTCATATTATAGTTCAAAAAAAGATTTATTATTAAAATGTATACAATTGTTTAGTTAAGAAAAATATTGGAACGCATCATAAAGAAAAGAGGTAGAAATAATTTAATTAAAGAAATCTTTATATAATATAGTAATAAATATATATATAATGAGCAATCAAAATCAAGCTATCCAAGAAGTTTTATCTGAAGTCAAGCCTACCTTCCAGCAGGTTGAGCAAGCATTAATAAATATAGTAAAGGCAGAACTATATTATAGAAAACCCAAGGATGAAAAATTTATATAATGCTATAAAGAAAGAGTTAAGAAATTGCGTCAGTCAGAAGATCCTGAACAATATGTAGTAGAATTAGCCTGAATAATATTTCCTAATGAACGCAAATATCATCAAATTATAGATAATTATAAATCTTGGTATGAAAGAAATCCAGAGATTCTTAATACCATCATAGATTTATATAAGTTATATTAGCTAAAAATTATTTCATTAAGAAAATATCAATAATGAAGCAGAAGACTTCTTATCATCAATTTGATAAAACCTATTGGGGAGGCAACTCAATATCAGGAATAACTATCAATTCCTCTCTTATAAAAGATCTTTTTGGGTCATTACCTTTATAATCTATTAGCCAGTATAAGACTAGCTAATTTTTTTGCACTAAAGATTCGCGAATATGATAAACCTGAAGAGACCAGTTGTAATCAGTTACACGTCTTCTTCTACCTTCTAATTTATCAGAATTAAGTAAATATTTAACTAAGACATCATAAGATAATCTAGGTTCATAAAACCCAATATGTCCTTTTCGTGACTTAGAGGCTTTAGCAAATACATGCTCTTTTTTCGAGCTTCAGCAGGAGAAATATTCAGAAGTTGAGTCATAGAATTATCAAACTCTATGAGAAAAATTGGAAGATCTTTTACCTAAACTCAACAGCATTCAGTAGGAGGTAATCTCATTTTAACGCTATCTTGAATAAAGAATGCTTACTCTTGTAGTGTATGATTAAATCTCTCAGTAATACCCATAGATTCTTTAGAATTAGCTATTTGAATTTGGATATCATGTTTATTCATTAATATTATAATATTACCTTGAAATTTAACATCTTTATTTACCATTAAAACTTTAACTTTAGACCAGTCAATTGGGCATATTCAAGATTTAAAAAGTTTCTTAAATCATTTAATCACATTAGCAGAGTCACGTTTAGTTAAAAGATAGGTCCATTTAGTATGAGTAGCAATATTTACACAAGTAAGTGCGAATTTATAGGTTTTATTTTCAATTTGATTATAAGGCATATAGCATAAATCAGCTTAAATAACTTTCATAGGTACAGTAATATTACTAAAAGATGCTTGAGAAATATATTTAAGTTGAGGCTTATGAATCTGATGTAAGATCTGTTTGTTAAGCCAATTTTTATAAAAGCTAAAGCAAACCCATCCAGATTCTTACAAGCCATTTGCATTTTTTCAGCAGTCCGATAATATCCCTCAAGTCTGTAATAAAGTTTCTATAAAACAAGATCCTAATCTAAGTCTTGAACTTTCTGAGGATTGATATAAATAACTGGTTCTCCCATTCTCTTTTATAATCACAAAAAAAAAGAATAACATTCCGCAGACCTCACTCAAGGCAGAAAAGAACATATGAAGAATATAAAGCTAAGCTGAAAGAGAATAACTTATATCTTCGAGATGCATTGTAATCAGAGGTAGAAATTAATTACCAGAATGAAAGATGAATTAATCAACTAGAATGAGAATATGCCCGATATGAGCAAGAAATTCAGGATCTTAATAAGGAAATAGAACAGCTTGAGAATGCTTCAAAGAAGAGATAATAGAGTTGAAGTTCGAACTCTCTAGCCTAAAAAATCAGTTACAGTGGCTACCAAAAGAAACGCAAGTGTGATTGGTTACCTTTGAACGGCTATAACTCATCAACCACAAATGCTAG
>CAJVPQ010001083.1:0-20507 GCA_910591825.1 Funneliformis caledonium
TTTGCAATCATAAAAATCTTAATTCTGGCCGGAAATTGAATTTCGGCCAGATTTAAATTCATCTATTTTAACCGGTTAAAAAATAACTGGTTCCAACCTCTAATAAAGAATAGAGGGTATCATATAAAGAAAAAGCAATTTTATAAAGAAAGATCCATATCAATATAAATTTTTACATACTTTTAATAGTAAAAATATGATGAAAATTAATAGAATTAACTTTATTATTACGGGCGTTAGTCTTCAGGGATAAAAAATCATTTCATGGGAAATTTTTACCTAATATATACAAAATTAAAATAAAATTTTTATTAATATTTGCCATGAAAAAAAAGGTTCTTACTTAGATTAGCAATATCAGATTTCATTACGCATAAAGTCAGAATCAGTGTCATTCCTTTCCAAGTTTATTTACCATAAATTTCATTAATAATGGCGCTATATTTCAATTTGAAATGTCCATAGAGTACGATCTTTCCAGCTGCTAAAATAATAAGGTGCATTGTCATAAACTACTGAATCTGGCTTATTGTTAAGGACAGTGATGATATTAGGTAATTCAAAAGCTTGTTTTACTATAACCTAATTACAATATGCATAAATATAATGTTAAATTTAATAATTCATTATCAACTTCAGCTTCATGTTCTTGAATCAGTATATCACGTTCAAGTGCTTGTTTTCTTCACTAATTTAAATAAATGCAAATCAGAAAATTAAGAAAATAACTGAGTATAAGTTCATGCAACTTTGGTTTTTCAGTCGGCTGGGTTACTTTTCAAATTTTAAGCTTTTTAAATCTATTATTCACTTTAAAGCATTTTGCTATCAGACTGTCTTCGTTTGGGTATGATATGCTATTAATATTGAATAGATGATTGATGATTAATTATTTGAAAGCGAAGAAAAAGAGAAATATAAAGACAAATAATCTTGAATTTATGGCTTTGTAGAACTTGGTAAGTATTTAATAATGAACAAGAAGCATTGATTGAGGTAAAAGTTTATTATTCAGAATTTAATATACTACTGTCAGCAAATTTATTTTAGGTCCACTCATTTATTGTTGCTTATATAATTTGCTACTTCAGTTAAATAAATATCAGAATGAGCTTCAACCAAATTATTACATACCGTATTCCTCGTAAAATAAGCAACCCCCAAAAATAAGCAACTCTTAAAATAAATAATACCCGAAAATAAGCAACACATTGAATAATTAATTAATTTCGCATTAAAACTATATGTAATGTAATAAGAACATTTTAAATAATAAAATAAAGCTCAAATAAACCAAAAAAAAAGTATTTTATTAATGAATTTTTATAAAATAATTGCTTGCGTCACTAATCGCAAAATTTTAATACAATTAAACATATTAATCACTTCTACCACTAACAACTTCGTAAACCAGTTCGCGATGCATGTAACGTATATTAAATGATCAGTGATCACGTTGGAGTCATGTTAATTTTATAACACGAAAATCAAACTTTTAACTATACAGTACATTAAAAAAAATTTAACTACTCGAAAATAAGCAACTTTATAACAAAATTACGTTGCTTATTTTCGGAGGAATACGGTAATTAAACTTTCTTCATCAGATTCTTAATTTGAATAATAATATTTTAAAATTAATTAAACTTGTGCATAAAAGATTTTAACTCATTCCTTTTGTAGCTAATATGAGAGGATATTTTTGCATGTTTTCATTATCTTGGAGACAGGAATACTATTTTTTGACTCCACACTATTCCATAATAAAACTATGGTATGATATTATAAAATGTTTTTTTGAATTAGTGAGAAAAGAGAGAGGAAATTTTTTGTATTGTCTATACTGTTAAATTCAATCAACTCGAATTTTGATTGGTCAATTTTACATATTCAAAGAGTACTGTATATGCTTTAACACATTTTTTAACGGACATTTTGAAAAGTCTGCACATTAAAATCACATTAAAGATAATATGATTTACTATATTTGAAACTCGAGTTTAATAGCAAACCTCCCATATGGGAAGTTTGCTAGGCTAGGAAAATGGGCTCTGGGAATTTTTTGACTATAATTAAGACCTTATTATCATTTTTCTAATAACATCAAAAACTAAAATGCAATAAGAAACAAAATTTTGTTAAAAAATTCCCAGAGCCCAATTTCCTAGCAAATCTCCATATGATGTTTACTGCTTATGAAATGCATTGTGTATAGCTCAAAAGTTAGCAGTTGTCCCGTATCTTCACAGTTATTTATAATTGATAAAACAGATAATATTTTTTTGTTTCAGGCATAACCAATATTCTTTAAGTGACCAAGAATTTATTATAGCTGCGCTAAATTGTATATTTTCATTTGAGAATATTGGAGCACGAAAAAATTAATAATAATTTAATTTTCTAAAGAAAAATTGGAACCTGATAGTGTTCATTAATAACTTTACTTTATTATCAGAATAAGATAAGTTAAATTACATTTATAAGTTTGTATTCACTTGGTTAGATAAATATGAGATAAATAAATACTATAAATAAAATCAAAAGATAACTAAACTACACGTGTTTAAAATTATATGAAATCATCAAATTAAAATTTATTTTTATAATCTTCTTCAATTAACTTGCTTGCTCTCCATGCAACCATGGCAACAGGTGCATTAATGTTACCATTCGGAATAATCGGAAAAATTGAAGCGTCAACAACTCGAAGATTTTTGGTACCATAAACTTGAAGGCGATGATTAACACATCCTCCTTGAGATTCTGGTGCCATCTTTACAGTACCACATGTATGAAACGATGATGATGTCTAAACGTTTGAAACAAAATTGAAGTACAGAAAAGTAAATAGTTGCATTTAAAGATTTCTTCATACATAAATATTTTGTGACAATTACCTTTTCACGAATATATCTTTCCCAATCTTCATCACTCATCTCGTCGCCTACAATACACCATTTTCCAAATTCATCATTAAACCCAAGTTCTTTCACGCCCCATACAGTACTTAATGGAGGTTGCTTAAGCATTTCACGTAATAATTTTAGTGAACTAATCATTCTATACATATCTTCAGGTTTTTCATAAAAATTGAGAAATATTTTTGGTTGCATGAATGGATTAGAATTGCATAATTCCAAATGGCCAACACTTGATGGGCAATTTAAAACGGTGGCCAAAGTAAATGCTGATATGTTAGATTGGATAATATTATATTCAAACACAAACGCGTTTACTAGAAAATGATAAAATTATAATCAATGAATTAACGCTTAATAGTATTTTAAAAATATTTCAAAAAACTTACCGTATGTTTGAAAATCCGGACGTTCATCGAGAAATTCATCTTTACTCGGAATTTTTCCTTCAACGTTACCTTTATAATGGATTCCAAGTTTAATCCCACAACACCAAGAATGAATTAGAGCATCATTTGTTCCATTTGGAATAGAAACTTTGCCGGTAATATGACATAAAGGATGATCCAGTAGATTGCGTCCAACTGATAATTCTTTACGAACTTTAATTTCACATGCTTCCAAATTATTCTTTGGACCGATTCCAGATAGCATTAAAATCTTTTGTATTATCAAAAAAAAAATGTTGTAACCTTTTCATCTATCATTAACTCAATGACAATTTCACTAGTAAATAGTTTACATCCTCACCTGAGCGCTATTCACAGCACCACCACAAATGATCACTTCTCCCTTTGGAGCAATGAAAGCGTTATGAATTCCACCATTGCAGAAATATTTGACACCAATTGCAATATTTTCATCTTCATTTTCTTCGTCCCAGATAATACCCAACATTTGAGAAAAGGATTTAACATTGACAGCAACAACCTTTGCGACACCGCCGGCAAATCCACCAAAAGCAGGTGTTAATGGCATTAATGGAGGGTATTTTTCAACTTTCTTCAATGCGTCCGCCAAATAACTGTCAGCCAACGAAATCCGCTTTCCATCTTTCATTGTATACTATATCAGATAAGAAGAATTTTCATAAATGATTAAAACGCATTTCAAAGTTTTACTCATCTAATACCATTAATTACCTGATATTTCCCTACTCCATTTTGCCTAACGCCATTGAAATCGTTATTACAAGGAATTCCAAGATTGTTTGCAACTTTAATGAAATCTTTAGTCATCTCATAAGTATCATTTGGACTATCTTGTACGTGAAGTAGGCCATCGAACCCATGATACTTCTTAAATTCTTCGTCAGGGTTTGCACGCGCGTTGTTTTCGACGGCTTTGAAAGCTTTTTAAGAATAAAAGTTAAAAAATAAATTAATTCTCCGCTATATAATATAAACAAGAAGATTAAAATTATCAACACATACCTTCAAGACAATGACCGTAATCCCAAATTATATATTCAGGTCCTTGAGCCGCCCAACTATCGTAATCAGACTTTTGACCTCGCCTAAAAACAATAAAAATTTTAGCATTATAAATAAATGCAATTTTTACGATAACTTTCATTGAAAGTAAGAATATCGAGAGAAGAATTTTTTTTAACATAAAAAAAAACTTACATGTAAACCATTGAATTCACGGTACTACATCCTCCAATAACCTTGCCACGCGGATAACGCATTCCTTTGTTTATTACTTCTTTTATAGGTTCCATAGTACTAAGCATTCTTTGCTCTTCCGTATAATATCCCCAATCAGTTTCACTTGATCGAAAATTCTAATTACGATAAATCGTTAATCAAAGGAATTCTATAGCGGAATTAACTCCATGGTAAGTACTCACCGAAAGAAAGGTACAAGGCAAGCGGACTTTATCATTTACTTGCGCATCTGGTGGTCCAGCTTCTAATACCAAAATGTTAACATTGGGAACATTATAAATGAGTTCTCTCGCTAGAATGCACCCGGCAGTTCCTGCTCCGACAATAATAAAATCATAAATTTCATCAGTCTTCATAAAGGTTTGACATTGATCCCGGCGATGGATGCTCTCTGACCAAAGATTACGAATTTCGGCATCAATTTTCAATTTTTTCGTCAATTTCGGATGAATGGTCTCTGCATATTTGTCGGAAGGATTTAATTCTGCCATATAAATTTTTTTTTATATTTCTTTTCTAAATTATTTTTTTATTTTTTTTTTTTGTTAACTTTTTTTCTTTTAAAAAAAAAAAAAGACCGATCGAATACAGCAATCATCTTTTATTTTCCCACTCAATCAAGAATTCTATTAAGATTTCTATTTTAGGATGTTACTATGTAAAAAAATTTATTTTTTTGATTGACTCAATCATTTGTGCCATTTAAGATTTAATTAAAATGTTTGTGGCACAACACCAAATTGAAATGTCTAAATAATAACGGATTAACGATAAATAGTAGATTGATTAAAAAAGATAAATAAGTAAGATGTTACTAATTGTTAAGCATAAGAATTTTTTTGTAAGGTAAGTGACTGTTAAATGTGCCAATGATCATTTACGTAAGATATCCCGTTTTCTTTTTTTTTTTTTAAAAAAAAAAAAGCTTCGTTATATGGTTATTTTTAGCATAATATAAGAATGCCGAAAAGCTGGTGGGCACGTTGCTTAACTTTATTTGGAAAGGTGTGATTTTTCAATAATTTTTTGACGATCACACTAACCAAAAAATTTTATATAGTTTAGACGTTTCTGTCATTTTTATAGTTTATAACTTTTATGCTTTAAGCTAGTAATCAGGTTAATGGGCTTAAAATATAAAAAAAAAATCGCAAACGCTTCACCGCCTAAAAATACCAATAAAAAAGCGGTTTTATTTTAAAATACTTACTCGATTGGCCCCATTACCGAAAAATCCGCCTACAAATCAATATTACATTTATTTGATTAATTTTTAAATTTATTTTATAATTATTATTTTTATTATTTTTTTTTTTTATAAATAAAAGAATAAAATCTTTATTTTTCAAAAAAATTTTCAAGATAATTTTGAAAATTTGACGTATTTCAATGGTTGAGTTTGCCACATAAGTTTATTTTTAATTGGTAAATTTTTTTTTTTATTACTTTCGGGTTGGGTCGCAAAGTAAAGTTTTTTTATTAAATTATTATTATAATTAATATTATTATTATTGGATTGCTACGGGGCACAATTAATGATGATTTCTTTTATATAAGTTCTTCTTCACATTTTTATTTTTAGGGGCTTACAAATAATGTATTTAGAAAGGTAAAGGATTAGCGGATTTTTGTTCTACTCGATCATATTCTTTAAGCATTGATTTCGTTTGCAGTAAAAGCAGTAGGATGTAATGCAGTGCAGTGAATATCTCACTTTTGACCAATAAGAGCATCGGCTTAATGCACCAAAAGCTTGACCAGCAGAGAAAATTTGATGATGGTCAAGGCAATGAGAAAATTCAGGTAAAGCGAATCCTTGTGTTGTATGTACTTTAAGCACAAATGCAATTTGTAAAGAGACTTGGCATCTACTTGATGGTTTTCCATCAATCATAAATGTAGTCCTTTTTAATTTCATTATTAATAATGACACCAATTACGTTAAGCTTGTAAAGATTCTAAGTCAATATCAATTATAACACCATTACTTTATATTTTGTCCTATTATGATATTTTTAAGAAACATCACACGAGTGCCTTGTTGCAAACGTAGATAACTTGGAAGATTGGCTTTTTTTAAAAAAAAAAAAAAAAAATAGACAAATTCCTCGAGTCCAACCGTAGCAAACTATAACGATGCCATGGCTTATGCGGCTAATTTTGAGAATCATTTTGTTAATTAATATATGAGTGATAGGTTATATAATCTAAAGATTTAAGGATTTTTATAAATCTTATGAATTTAAATAAATTACATTAATTTCTCATCTAATTTATGATAAATTGTCATTTCTAAAAAAAAAAAAAAAAAAAAAAAAAAAAAAATAGAAAAAGAATGAAACTATAAGTATTTATTAAAGAATGAAAAATGTTGAAACAAAAAAAAATAAAGAAATGGGAGGCGGTCAGTAGAAAAGGGGAATCCACTTCTTAGTTTATGGTTCACTCTGCTGATCATGGTCATGTGAACAAAACTAGCTTAATAACTAAATACCTCTTCTATTGACCGCCTTTGGTAATACGGTAAATAACTATTTAAGGTCATCAAAGAGCTTATCAGAATATCGAGAACTAAATCGGAGCACATCGGCCGTTGTTGATTCTTATATGTTGTCAAACCTACATGCATAATATGAATTCAAAATTCCTTATAATTTTTTTTTTTTTTTTTTTTTTTTTTTGTTACTTAATCAATTCATAACATAGTACTATCAAACCTATCTTTATTATTTCGAAATTTAGGTCTGATATTCTAATAAGTTGATAATAATTTCCTTTAAATTGTTGTGAATTGAACGTTCTATTATCTCAATTATACGCACTAAATAAAAAAGTTTATCTGCATCCGACGTTGATCAAATTTCATAAAAAAAAAAGGTTTATTCATCCAACGTAATACAACGTGTTTTGATGTTGGTGTTCGGAAAATTACCCTCCCTTAATCCCTTTTACGTTCAAAGAAGATATGACCAAGATTTAGATAGGCTGATTAAAGAAAAAAACACGATTGTCTTGTGTGGCGCTTCAGGAACGGGTAAAACGCAATTAGTTAGGCAATGGGTTAATCCTATTTTAAGACAAACTCACGTTAATGACTATGAGGCATTAATCTGGGTAACAGCTGACCAGCTAGATACACTCTTGGGAAATTGTAAACAGATCGGAGGATCGTTAGGAATTGAGGGATGCAAGCAATTATCGGTCGATGAGCTTGCCGAATCGATTAAGAGAAAATTAGAAGTACAACGTTATTTAGTGGTTATTGATGATGCTTCTAGCGAGGAAGTAAGGTGTATTATTGAAAAATTCTTGCCAGATTATAATACCGATATAATCATTACCAGTCATTATGAAGACTGGGATTATTACAAGTTGTACATTAATCAATGCACCGAGCAGGAGGCTTCTGCTATTGCAAAACATATTATCAAGGAAAAGAAGGCTAAAATTGTTGACGAAACACAATTGAGAGAATTGGTCTTGCACTTCGAAAGTAATCTCCTATGGGTGACGCAGGCGGCCAATTATATCTCCGAAAATTTGGGCGGCGATGTGGTTACCTACTTAAAAAATGGCGAAAAGTCGGGGCAGCTTTTAAAGGATTACCGTAAAAATTCACAGCAAGCTTTATCATCAACTCTTAAATGCTTTCAGATTGTCGCTAATCAATCGCTTTCAAAAGAATTGCAGGAACCAAACCTGGCATTATCGGTGTTACAAATTTGTAGTTTATTGCCTAGTCGAAACATTCCGGTGACTTTATTGGTTCAATTCTTGCATGGTTATTCAAAAATTTTAGAACAAAAGTCGGAACAACTGATCAACCTGTTATGTAAGAAAACCATGTTGATCGAACGTGAAGGTAATTATTTAAGCATGCATTGTTCCTATCAAACGATGCTAAATCAGAATATCCTGGTTGAAGAAAATCTCATCACCACCGAACAATTATCGGAATGCCAAGCTTGTTTTCTCAAGTTTCTGGTAGAAAAGGTGAAGTGGCGCCGTAGTGAGGCTATCAACCCCATTAAAAAATTCCAATGGGAAGGGCAAATTGATATTTTACCACATATTAAGTCGGTAGTTACGCACTTTGAAAAAGAAGCCGCTCACCAAAATTCATTGATCGAATTATATTATGCCATGGGTAGCTATTATGAAGCACAGGATTTCTTGCATGAAGCGAAAGGTTGCTACATAAAATCACGTGATTTGTGCGAAAAATCATTGTCGACGAAGGTATTATCGAAACTCGTTAATTTGTCAATAGCACCGTCAATCAAAACTACTAAACAAGAAATCGAAGAGAGATTGACCTCAGAAAAATTTGACTTGGAACAAATTAAAATGTATAGCATAGAAATATTATATAAACTGGCTTCTATCAACGTCAGATTATGGAACATCTTGTCTGAATCAGAAAAAAATCTAACAATTCAATATCTTGAACAATCTTTCCATATGCATCCATTACTAATCAAGCCAGAGGACGTCAAGGCTTATCAGGATAGATATTACACATACCGCAATTTAGCGGCCGCATACAAGAACCAAGGTAAATCACAAGAAGCCGGACGAATCATTGCCAACTTGATAAATTCAGATTTTGTTAAAAGCAGCGCTGAAATACGATCACTTGCTCATCTCGATGTTGCACGAGGAGAAATAAAATCGAGCCCTCAAAAAGCAATTGATAATCTTATTGAAAGTTTAAGCTCAATCCAATCTATTGCGGAGGCTGATTATTCCTACGGTAACCGTGCAAAAGATATGACAATAGTTTATATCGAATTAGGCTGTGCTTATCTGGAAATGTCTCGTGTCGAAATAGATGAAACAAAGAAATTTGATGCATTAAAGAAAGCCGATACGCATCTACGTTACGCTTTAAAGTCCAATCGCGATTATTATAAACGAGAGAATAATCGAACCGCGGGCAGAATTTTTTATCACTTGGCCGAAGTTAACGTGGCATTGCGTTATTATTTCTTGGCACATGAAGCCGTAACCCAAGCGCTCCTGATCCAACAAAATTTTTATCGCGATCCTAATCATTTTTTTGTTAAATGTTCCACTCAGTTGTTAGAAGGAATTGAAGATCAAATCAAGCATTTGAAAGACCCACCTGAAGAAATTGAGCTAAAACCACTTCAAATCCTTCAGGAAGAACTTGATCAGACAAAAGAACGATATAACATGACAAACGAACCTCAATTACTCAAAGAATATGCGGATGTATTGCTGGCTACAAATGACCCAGATATTAGAGATTTCGCCATCAAGAGCTATCAAGAATATCTGAAATCAGCTCCTAATCTCGACAAATGTCGTCGTGCTTCTGTTTATAGGCGATTGGGATACATTTTTTGTCGACAAAAATCTTTTAAATCCGAGGGGAATTTCATGGAAGAACGAAAAAAAAGTGCGAAAGCTGCTTATAAAGAAGCACAGAAACATTACAAAGATTTATTGGCAGAACCCGAGTACTTTGGAAATGACGTTATTAAATACAATTATAATAACTGTTTTTGGTGCTTGAATAGATTAGAGAAATCCAAACTTGCTGATATTCATTTAACGAAAAACAATCATGAATTGTTTGTACGAGAGCTGACCAATTCATTGTTGGAAAGATTTATCTACTATAAAAAGAAATTGGATCCAAACAATACAACCTATGATAAAACTAAAATTGTTACAGGAATAGTCAAAACTGTAGCAGAAGCCTTTGTCCCCACATTGAGCGTAGACAGTAGTGGCATATCAGCGTCTATAGAACCTAAAGAGATTTTTATAGGTATAGCAGATCTAATTCAAGCTGTCCACACGGGAAAGATGCATGATAAGGCGGAACAAATTATACAAACTTTCGAAAGCAAGCAGGATCCGATTAAAGTTCTTTTTGAAGGCATTGCGAAGAAAGTAGCCAACATCTATATCGAGCAGATACAGCAGCTTGAACCCGAATCTATCAAGAAATTTACTCAATTTATCTCAAAACAATTATTTGCTTACTTGGGTTCAAAGAAAATGGATTTTACTTCAGATCCCACCGAAAATCTCATTACTGGATTATATTTCACCGAATATAAAAAGAACTGTTTATTAACTACCAGTACTGGAGTTCGATGGAATGCTAGAGAATTACTTTGCTATACGGGCATCATTACTTACGATAAGCGAATTTACATTTACACCAAAGCGCCAGTGCTCAATCTTAAATATGGTTTTCGTTATGATAAATTACCAGTTATTCATCGCCATTACGAATATCATCAAAATCGGTTGGAAGCCGAAGATCGACTCAAACGACTAACTAAATCGCAAAAGACAATGAAATGTATTATTATGTAACCACTTTTATTTATATTGATTACTTAATTAGGAAATTGTGGAACTGCATGGTACCACAGTTCTTGATTAGTCCAAGGATCTGACATTTTATAGGTTAACTTTAATTTAAAATAAATATAAAAAAATATTTTTTTTTTAATTTCCTGTATATATAAATTCTTTATTACATTCCTTCAAAGTCGAATTTTGGCATTAAAATTTAATAATAAAACATCTTTAGAACGATGAATGTTCCAATGGAAGAGCTCGTAGCTCAATTAAGCAAGGCTAAAATCGAAAATGATACTAATAAAATTGTGATTTTACTCAAGAAAATTGGTCAACATCTTTGGCAGAAAATTAATGAAGAAAATGAGATTACCATACAAATGGCAGATCGCTGTTTATCGATTTACAAGATTTACAAGGCCACGAACAAGATTGCTAAAAAAGATATAATACCGACCCAGGAGATACTATCATTTAAAGATTTTTTCTTAAAAAAGGTATTAAAATCCAGTAATGATCCAACAAATTTCTTTTCCCGCATTGATGAATTTTATAAATCGATTAGAGAAATTCAATGTGAGCAAGCTAAAGACGTTATTCACCAAATCCAAGAGACAAAAACGAATTCCGAAAAAGTTGTCATCATTAAAGAATGTTATCAAAAGCTTAACATATCGCTGCGTAAACTACTTTATGACATCATTCAGCTCTCGCTTGAAGCTTTTCATGATGATGAAATTAGTCATCAAGCATTCGCGGTTGTACTATTTGGTTCGTGGGCGAAGGATACGGCTACACCCTATTCGGATATAGAATTTTGTATTTTAGTCAATGACCGTAATTTAAAATTAAAAGAGGTGTTACGCCGGATGGTATATTTGATGAATTTTATTGTCATCAGCCTAGAACAAACAGCTCTTCCTTTGAATTTATTTCAAGTATCTAATGTAACAAACGTTATCGACTTTGATGATCTATTAAAGCCAGGATTTCAATTTGACTTGGGAGGGAAAACACCGCTTGGACGTGCAGATAAAGATTATGATTTAATTAATACCCCCCAAGATATGGCGAACTACATTAACTTTGGCATGCTCGAACAAGATCCCCTGTTAGTTGCTGAATTAATTGATTGTCGATTCTTATTTGGTAATGAAAAGCTATATGAAGATTATAAACAGATGGTAAAACAACAGTTGCATTTTGAGGAAATAAATCAACAACCCTTCCATAAAAGAATGGCCAAAGTGCTTCTACAAGATGGTACAATGAATTTCAAACAAGCCGATTTAGAAAAATATAAAATCAAGATAGATAAAATCAGTTACGAAGGAAGGTTATTAAACATCAAAGCTGAAATTTATCGATTGCCAGACAGATTGATTGAGGGGCTAAGATTAATTTTTGCAACACCCGGCGAAACATTATGGGAGAAAATCTCAGGATTGTTGAAATGTAATATTATCAGTCAGGCAGGATCTGTTAATCTCGAATTCATGACGGCTATTGCGTTACAGTCGCGATTGTTTACTTATGTCACACATGGTAGTCAAAGCGAAAGATTAGGTATTTGGGATACTGCAGTTGCCCATAACAACTCAGAGATTGAGAGTTTTTTGGGCATAGACGAAGTTGCTAGCCTGGTTAGATTCTACCAAGTCGCAATTCCCCTTTACCAGTTTGTGCAAACGAGTGTGAATCAAGAAAATTTGGATCAAATTAATACAGGGCAAAACTTTTTGGATGAGAGGCTGATTACAAAAGCAACCATTTGTTTTAGATTTATGCTTTATCGACAGGCTGAAATATTGTTACTTGAATCTCAACAGTCAGAATTGATGAATGCACATTTTCAATTGTATCGCTTGTATTCCCACCTAGGAAAGCCCCAGTTAGCTTACGAATTCTATGAAAAATACCTAGAAAATAAATCACGAGAAATTAGTGATCGGTTTAGATTAGGTTACCTAAAATTAGTTTTGGGAAACCATAAAGAGGCACTCGATGAATATAATATTATACTTGATGAACTTGAGATTACTCATCAAGAATTGTCGATGGATCATGTACAGTCCCATTGCTATATTGCCCAAATAGAAGGTCTAATGGGTAATACCACAGCCGAATTTCATCATCTTGAAAAAGCTAATGAAATCGTCAAGCATATCCCTGACAAACATAAAGATGATGTGATGATCGATTTTTACATCGGCTACGCAAAATATCATGCTGGCAAAAATCAATTTGATCGGAGCAAGCACTATATTCAACAGTCCTTAGATTACACGGATAAGCTTTATGGTAAGCACGCACATACTAAATTGATTGATATTTATCAACAAGCGGCTGAAATTGCCCAGCAATACAATCAATGGGAGCAGGCGGTAAAATATAGAGAAAAAACAATTCGTATGATCTCTATTCTTTACGTGGGGAAAATTGTAAGTCGGCTACTAGATGCTTATATTGACCTCACAAATACTTTATGTCTCATGGGAAAACTTGATCAGGCCGAAGAACAACTGACCTACGTTAAATGCCTGCTTCCCAGCGTAGAACATGAACTTACGAATAAAGCGCTTACCTTCAAACTCTCATACGGGTATATGAAAGTTTATCAAGCAAAAAAGAGTTACCAGTGGGCTTATGAACATTATGAAAAAGCTACTGTATATCGAACTACATTTGAAGAAAACCCATATTATCGATTACAACTCGCTAAATTTTATCTAGATGCTTTCGATACCTGGATTAGTTATGATAAATGGGAGGAGTGTAAGCAAAGATTACCTGAGGCTATTAACATTATTACTGAACTGTGCGGTAGAAATCACAGTGACCTTGCGAAAGCATACTGTCAATTGGCTACCTTTGATTTGATACAAGGAGATAATGAGCTTGCAAAGAAAAATCTCTTGCAATCTTATGACATTTATGAGAAATTGCCAAAGATTTATCCAAACTATCTCACTACACTGACAAATTTAATAAAAGTTTATCAGAACTTCAAGGATGGAGAGAAAGCAATATTATATGCAGAAAAGTTTTATCAACATGCGGAAAAGATGCAGCCAAGTTCATTGTTAGAATCTATTAAGTGCTTCCTCGTGATCGCATTAGAGCAAGAATGTTATCAAAGGGTTTTACCATATGTCGAAAAGATATCTGCAAATATAGATAATTTAGATCATCTATATCCAGAAAGCGAACTTGAGCATTTAGATTATGCAACCCTAGAAGGTGTTTTAACAATTAAAAAGATCAGACAAATACTGCTGGTAGTTCAAATCATGTCATATTTTGGTCATAGCACACCAAAATCAGGCATGTTAAAACAAAACATGATTAGATATAAGAATGAAAGTAATAAATTAATAAAAAGCGTTATGACTCATCGACCTGATATAATTAAGCTCATTATCAGCTATTCTGAATCCATAAACGAAGGAAAAAGCTTGTTGGATGAAGCTTGCACACAATTAGTGCCTCGAGATGCGTTAGTCGTTGCATTATTAAAAGTGGAAAATACAACCAACGGATTTAATGCAAGAGAATATTTAAAGAATGCACTTGCAAAGAACTCTATCAATTGCGCTGACGAAGCACAATTTGAACAGTTGTTAGAACTCACAGGACAATTTAACTTAACTATAGATATGGCCGTTGTCCATATTGCCGTTACAGGGCAGAGTGTCGAAAATTATTGCACCGTTTTACAATCTCTTAAAGAATCTGTTTGTACCGGCCGTTCATACATCAAGAATTATACCTGTATTAACTCTTATGCTACCTATCTTTCTAGTAGGTTTTTATCAAAGAATGTATTTGAAACGCTTACCAATAAAGATGCACATTATGCGGAATTGATAAACCATAGTATATATCATTTGATGCATAAGATAGGAGACAAGGCACCAAAAGCTTTATTTAGTTCCGCGTTAATTAGGCTAGGTTTTACCAAAACACACGCGAGTGATATTCTCCGTGTTCTCATAAATCTAAAATTATTAAGAAGTGAAAACGAATTCCTTTATATCCATAGCCTCATTAAAGTTTCATTGAACATTGAGTTTAATCATATTTCTTATCCGATGGATTTAAAGGCCATCGTCGAAGAATGTTCTCTATATCTAGAAAACTGTAGTCAGGTAGACTCTGAATTGCCGGTGGTGTTTGATATCTATCGAAATGCCTTGCTTGAACTTTACCACGTGTTTACCAGTGGTCTATATAACGATACAAGCATTGGTAATTTTGTCGTATTTAACATTTGTAATATGAGCAGTATTAGTGATAATATTGGTTTAGCTGACCAAAAAATTTATCTGGAGAAATTGGCTAGTCTAGTGCATGATAAAAATACCGAAGTATATGCGGAAATAATTACCTTACTTGCTTTTGCTGAGCGTAATGCTTCAAACTATTCTCAACAACTAAGACTCCTCCAAGAGGCGCATATTATTAAATCCCGTTTATTCAAAAGTGACGATCCATTATTTGCAAAGAGCCTAATTAATCTCGCCCGCGCATTCGGAGATATTAAAAATACTGAAAAACAGAGGGAACTCTGCGCGAAAGCTTTGGAAATCATAAAAAGGGATTATGAATTAAGATATGATACCTTAACGTCTAAAGAGCGAGCTGCAATTGAAGTGGACATAGTCATTGCCATGGAAAACTTTGCTGCGGGTCACGTTTGGTTCGACAATGCACGGTGTATGGAATTGCTAGAGAATTGTTTGGATTTCTACAATGAACATCACCTCAATTTTCCAGCGGTTAAGGAAAATATATTATCCAAACTGATAAACAGCTACTGTATAAATGCACCTGAGAAGGCATTAGATGTGTATCAACATTGGGAAACCTTACAAAAGAAACTCTATAAAGAAGGGACGCAAGCACATGCTCGTCATGCTGGATTTGCTATGATAAATTATTCAATGGCGCTTTCAAAAAATTCAATTGCAATTGTTGTGGACTTGTTAGATTTGAGAAATTTGCCTATACCAAAGGAAGAAAGAAAGAATGTTGAAGAAAAAATACAGACTGCCAACGAACAAAATTTACAAGCACGTCAGATTGCAGACAAAGCTACTCTCTTATTAGCTACTTTTTATCCCAAAGATGATTACATATTCACACAAGCATCGGATGCGTTAAGTAACATTAAAATAATCGAAAATAATTTTATCGCGATTCTGAAATTGGTAGAGGGCGTTAAATATCTTTACGATGGAAACCTCGATCAAGTCAGAGTTACATTTAAGACCGTTTTTGAAATAACTCTTAACCAAGAATTAAAGAGCGAAGCTTTATCAATTATTTCATTTATTGATCTTATCCAAGCGAAAGAGAAGGGAACTATTACTAACCGAATACTTGAAGGCTTTTTTAAACAACAACAAGATGCCATCAATATTCATGATTCAGCTCCCATTCAAATGAGACTTTCCATAACTTACTTTGCTTATGATTTTCACGAACAGGCAATCATTCATGCCGAAAATGCTATACAAAGATTGTATGATATACCGGACCTTCCAAAAAGAACAAATATGTTCTTTGACGGATTATTAAAGCCCATTTTACCTATCGTGCTTCAGATGATACTAGGAGGGATTGATAAGATAAAATATTTTCCCATTAATTTTTTAGCGAGATACGTTATCATTAACAGCTCATGTGCCTTAGGGCATACCCATAATGAAGCACAAATGTTAAAAGAATTTGCTCTGCTTATTTCGTCTAATGAAACCGCAATCTCTCATCTTTTACTCGGGTTTTGCTATCAGAGGCAAGGAAATTGGATATTAGCATTGCAAGCTTTTAATGACGCGTATCAAAAACAACCAAATTTAAATTTAGGTCGAGTCAGCGTTACATTGGCTCAGTTTTGCATTAAATTTTCAGATATTATAGATGCTATGGACATGAATATGTTTAAAGAAATTCGTGTAATTAACACCATTTTATCAGATTCAAATCTAACGCAACAGCTTGACACATATGCAAAATCTAATAAGATAGATGTTAATGAGGTTAAACTTTTCGTCAAAGCTATTAATGGCTCGTAAATGATTCTTGCACGGTTCGAATCACAATTGCCATATACAGTATTTTTATAGATAATTACAATAAATTAGGCTTTCATTAGTATTTAATAAAGTTTATATAAAACATTTTTATTTACATATTGAATTTGTTTGTGTTTCGTTCGGTGATATTTGTAATAAGCAATGTTGTGAGGTTTTAAAATAAAAATTTTAAAATGACTGATGTTTTGTGCATTGTAAAGCAGCGGATTAAAGGGACGATTTAAATTTTGTAATATGATCTGACAAGTTTTGACTTGGTTTGAAGAATAATATAATAAATATCTAAACGTTTCTTGGAATACTTCATCAAATTCTTGATTTAATAATATTCTTTAAACTTTATTAATACTTTATTATATAAAGTTTATAGACATTTTGACCAAATTAAGTTTTATAAAGATCAATCTGAAATTTGTCTTTAAAATATTCAGATGAATAAACTTTGAATATTAATATTTTCAGGATTTATACGAAAATATCAAAGTCAAAATTCATCTAAAAGTTTATGCTAATTAAATCTATATAACAAATAAAACTTAGCACAATTGTTTAATATAAAAATATATATATAGTATTTTATCTACTTTTTAGATTTGCTTTAAATATCAAAAAAGGTTTTATTCTTTTTTAGACCAGAATTTATCTAATTCAAAATTTTTAGATTTTTTATAATATTTTTATGATTATTAACTTTCTAATATAGTTTTAACTATTATGAAATAAAAAAAGTATTTTGATATAATTTTTATTTAATTTATTAAAAAATAATTACTATTTCTTTGATGAATTTTGATTTTTAAAAGATTTCAAAATGAAAATATGCTTTTTTAAATAATACAATAAATATCTTTATAAACATTCTTTTCTATATATTTTTCATTTTGTATAACTGAGCATTTATACAATTTTATATGTTCATTGATTATTGCTTGCTATAACTAACCAATATAATCTTTCATAATAATATCTTTTAACATTGTTCTTTTTTTTTATTTTATTTTTTTTTTGTAAAAATATATTACTCAATATATCATTATGAATATATGGCAATTTATAATTAAACTGTACAGCGTAATGCAACATTATGTAAAATACTTTTGATTATCACAAATTTACATGTAATATAAATATAAAATTTTATGTAAAAAATTTAAGTTTTAAAAAAAAAATATTAACTGAATATAATAAAAAAATTTATTAAAGATTTAAATAGCAAAAATTAAGAAAAGCTTCAGATAATATTAATACATATTATTCTTTATTTGTAAAAAATTGAATTCAATTTATAAATTAATAATCACATAATTAATAATTATTGTAACAAAAAAGAGAATATCAATAAAATTTGTATGCTATATTCATTTAATGATTAAATCATTACTATTACTAGTTATAACTATTATTATTATCACTAATATTACTATTATCATAATTATCACAATTTTGGCAATATGACTATATTGATTATACAAGCAATAATATTCACATTTTTTTTTTATTTTTTTCATATTCTTATTTTTACTGATTTTTTTCAGTTTTTTTTTGTCAAATCCTTTCTTTTCTTCTATTTTAACTTTTAATTAGGATTAATATAGTATTAGAGTTAGAAAAAGGGTTAAAGTAAGAGTTAACTTAATGCTAGAATTAGAAAAGTAAGTTAGAATAGGGTATAAAATTAATTTATTAAAGCAAATTAATATTATGTGTAATTATAATCTATTATAGTTTGTTGAAAGTTATATAAATAATAAATTTTGTCTTGTATTTTTTGGATAAATCCTAATAAATTAATTTATAAATAAAATATTTAAATATAGTAATTTGTAATACTACCTTTAATACAAACTAATATAATATGTCATTAATGCTTTTATTAGAATTGATAAGTGAAATTATTTATAACTTCTAAGATAAGTATTAACTTGTAATAAATATGAAGAATCCTTTAATTAGATTATATCTTGTATAAAAAAACTATATCTAATATTTTACCACAAAATATATTTACAGATGCTGATACTGCATTTCATAATGCAATAGTATTCAATTTTTAGATTCAAAATCAGCTTCATATTTCTTTTATATTAAACAAAATTTAAAGAAAAATGTTCGTTGAAAATTCCAATCAGTATATTCAAACATTATTATAAAGTTTGATAAAGCACAAAATGCATTAGATAAATAGGAATTTTATTAAATAGGAGATATTATTATGTAAATATCCTGTTATTCAACTATATCTTCATAATAATCCTTATCTTTTAAAAATAAATAATATTTTATTTTTTATATTATATAATTTTATATTTAGAAGGTTTTTTTAAAAATTAAATTATAAATATAATAAATCATATAGGCACTTTTGCAGTAGAAAAGGTGAAAAAATTTTTTACATTATTCTTAAGCAAAATTCTTTTTTAATTATATTTTTAATGCTAGAATACAATTAAATCAATGAGTAGAGAAATGTATAGTATACTTAAATATCTGATAGATCATTATAGTACTTTGTATGAATTATTTTATAATATAGAAAAAAGAATTAAAATGAAGAATTTTAAAGATGAATTTATAACTTAAAATGATATTCAATATAATAATTCTTCAATTTCAATAACAAAATTCTTTCTAAATATTGAAATAAATTAGCTAAATATTTGTTTTCAGAAATTTTCACCAAGTAGTATCAATAAATTAAAGATAGTTTTATATATGATACACAACTAATTGAAGATTACTATAAAATTTCAAATAATTATAAAAAATCTTCTATTATAACAAAAGAATGTAATTTAGAAAACTTTTTAAAAGATATTGCTAAATTTTTTATTTTAGAATTTGGTAAGTTAAATATGTATTTTCAGGAAGTAAATCATATAACTTTATTGCAATTTTAAAAGATAAATCTCATCTTTATATCTGTTTATATATAATTTCTCATTGATTGGTTTGTAGACATATTTATAGACTTATAAGAGTCTCAAACAGTGCAAAATTCAATATGGTTTTAATTATAAACAGATGGTATAAAGATGAAATCAGCAATAATATTGAAATTAATCATAATTTACATAGGTAAAAAGCTGTCCAACCAGTAATCTTACTGATTAAAGTATATTTGTCAATCCAAATTAATAAAATGATAAAATAAGGAGCGATCGGCATTTTATCACAAATTGTATGCAATCAGAAAATCACCTATTGGTATTTGTTTTTAATATATTGGTATTTATTTTACTGTCCAACTGACGGTTGGAGTATTCAAGATCTAATTTGCAAATAAAGAGTAACCATTTACTTATTGATATTTATTTTTAATATCGAATATTCATATTGATATTTATTTGTATAAACTTTATCGATTTGTATATATGCTAGATGGAGAATATTAATTTATTAAATAATTTATGTATATATTGTATCGCGATTTTTTTATAAAATTTATTACATATGGAATTTTCTTCCTATAGGAATAACAA
>CAJVPQ010001084.1:0-20507 GCA_910591825.1 Funneliformis caledonium
TTGATTTGATTTTAAAAATTGAATTATACCCGGATCTTAAATGAAGATAATTTTTTTGCACCTAATAAAATACCCGGGTATATTATAATGGGAATACGGTCAAATGGGGGTCTTTTAGGCAGTGCTCTACGGTATTATACATATCGGTTAATTTTTTTTCCTATCACATACTATACCTTGGGATGAAGCATCATTTCATCATTCAGCTTCTGTACGTATTCTTTGGAACTCATTGCTTAAAGTTAGAAGGGTTCTTTTAAGATTATTATCACGTGATCCTATTAGATATTTGTGAAAAAAGAAGATAGTAATGGCAAAGAAGAAATAAATGCTTATATTTTCCGAAAAAATGCCCTGGATCATTTCCATAGTTAGGACATCACAGCTCATCATCTCGTAAAATACAATTATGATGCCGAAGACTACGATCAAGAAAATATCTGAGTTTGAGAACATTGTATTAGATTGGTTTTTGTTATATTTTGTTATCAAAAGTGTTAGAGCTTAAGTTGTTATTTTTCAGATTACTTGAGGAAGAAAAAAGTACCAAGGCGCTTCTCTAGAATTAACCATTTTATATGTTTTCAATCGCATGGTAAAAATAAATATTCATATATCAGACATAAAGAACCCGCGTCAAAATACAGGCCTGGAATAATTGACCGAAGACGCTGTGCATGAAAATGATATCATGACTATACCCCTATTTCTGAAAAAGAAAAATATTAAAATCTAGAGTTAGTGTCCGTTCATCAAATCTCTAGATGAAAAAAGTTAGCATAACCCTTAACCCTTATCCCCACATCATGTTCAACTGTTCAAGCAATGAAAAAAAATATTTTAATGCTTGACCATAATGTATTTCGAAAGAGAAAAAGTAGTCATTTTTTTTATTAATAAAATTTTTCTAATATTTATTACAAAGGTATTTTTGCTATAAAGTACTTGATTTAACTTCATTATAGAGTATATCTACAAGTTAATAAATTATATTTGAGTCCATCGTGTTTATTTAGATAAACACTGTATTTTTATTATATAATAACAATTGGTCTCATTTTCGTTCGTTCGTTCGTGACGCAGTTCAAAGTAAAAAATATTCATTAACTCAGGTAAATGTAGATCATATCGAAAGGTCATGGTGGTCGAACAGAGCTGGGGTATTTATAAAAAATTTTGGACAGATCTCAACTATCTATTTATAGTTAAAGCCTTAGCTTTGTAAAATATAATACTAGGATTTTTGCGTAAAATTTTCAAATCAACATGAGTATTGTCGTAATTTTTTGCCTTACCTCCCTAAGATTTGCAAAAATATCTATTTATTAGCGATAGTATCAGATCTGTCAATCGTTTTGGCTGAAAGGAATGATGAGTCATTTCACATGCGTTGCACAACTTATGCTAATAAATATACTGCTTAATTGTTTAGCCGAGAAAATCCCTTTCAAAGAAAAAAAAATCTAATATTATACCTTCTTGTTTTATCAAACGGTAATCTGACTACTCATCACTATCTAGCTTATTACTGGTAGCTGAATATGTGAGACACACATTCGTTTTGGTATTTCTCTGGGAGCTTAGCCCTTATAGCTCTTTTTTCAGCTACTTTAACGGTGGTGTCTTTCATTACATCGGAAACAGGTAAGTCTTACATTCTGAAGATAATGTCCCTCAGCATCATTTATCCGATCAATTGAAAATGACTGTGGATAACGCTTAGGATAGCCTTGAAATAGGAGTGGAACACAACATACCTTACAAACTTTCTTTTGCTGATATGTTATAGAAATTATCTCTTCTGGCGTGATTGATAGAATAGCCTTCTCCTCACCATTCTCTGCTAGATAGAGCGGATTCTCACATACCATAGTGTCTTCAAGCAAATCAGTCTTATCATCTACTTCCCAATCCTCAACTATCATAAGCGGTCTTGAAAAGTGTCGCTTCTTTTTTCGATCATCTAGCTTATGGCATCTTAATTTTGCCTTAATAATTTGGGACAAGGAGTTGCTTAAAGTTCAGTAGGTTCGATATATTCAAGGATACCTTCTGGTGGTTTAACTCGAATCATTTGATTCATGTATCGTACTCGATTGCAGGCTGTATATATAGCATTGTTAATCTAGCCTTCCAGGCTATGGTCTATAATGAAACAATGTTTTGGAGGCTCGATAGTCTGTCCTTGGATTCTATGGATTGTTCCCCAGCTAGCATATTTCCACTCAGCAGGGAGTCTGCATAGTACTATTTCAAGTGGTACATTTACCATTGTACTAACATATGCTTCAATAATTTCATTGCTACTTGGAATCTGCACAGATTTTCCTTGAATGCAGTACATATGCTTGACACTTTCGTCTGGGTCGAAGCGGATAATTGAGGGCACATTAGGAAAGTGTGACTTATGAGCCTGTATTAATGCACTTTCAACTCGTATACCCATATTATTTGTGAAGCAAATCCAGATATCTCTGGAGTCCATTCAGTAAGTACATTCTTCTATGATGTTATAGGTATAGCCTCATAGAATTCTTGTAATTGGGTCATATCATCTTTCATCTACTTGCATAATTTTAGTGCCTTAAGTTTAGGATCATAAGCACGATAATCGTCCATGCATCAGATTACTTCATCGGCCCACTCAGTAAGAAATTTATGTGGACCTTCTTTATCACCCCATGGTGTAAGTTGGCCTGGATCACCACATATAATATTCTGACACCCACGACTTTCAGCATATGACAATAACTTTTGTAAAACCTTCTTTGGGATCATATCTGCCTCATCAAAGATAAGTATTTCATCTAGAACTTTTTTTCCAAGACATACAGAATCCCACTCATTGATAGGTGTTGCTTCTAGATGAAAATACTTATGATATGTCATAGCCATTAGGCCTGGATTTTGCTTTCTATAGTATTCCGCAAGCAAATTCACTGGTGTGAGAATTACAATCTTTAGATCAAAGAATACGCGAATGGCTCGTGTTGTTTTTTCACTACTGCCTTGGCCGACTAGATAAACTTTTTGCAATGTTATTAGTTTCGAATCAATAGAAAGAGGGGTGCGTCACTTAGAGGAAATTCCAGTGTACCTTTATTATTAATGACCCAAGACGATGCTTCTTTACGATAAGTATATCCCTCCTTTTTCTTGCGCCATTGGCCATATTTAATTTCTGGCGTTTTTAGGACAATAATTGATTCATACTGCTTTCTTTTTTTATCTAATTCAGCCTCATATTTCACACGCACTTCTTCTAATTCTGCACTATTTTTCGCTTTAGCAAAGAGGCTGTTATCAAAATCAGAGGGCAGTTCTTGCCCCATCTTAACAACAGTTTCATCTAAAATAGTTTTGGGAATTATTGTAGCGTAAATAGCATCTGTATATACTCATAATACATTTTCTATCGGAAAATGTTTTAGCTGTTCGAGTACAGCAATATGGGTATAGGTAAGGACAAAAGAACGGATATGCAACCATTGCCCACACTTTTCATCACCTTCATACTTGATTAAAGTTCCTTGCTCTGTTCAGGTCCAGTTTGGTCAACGCTTATTTTTTGCTAGCCAGTTGACTAACATATCCGCTTCATTTATATCTCAAACTAAATAGATGTTACTTGTGCATTACAAGCACATGAGCCCACAAAGCAGACAGCTAAATCACGATCTGGTGGAAACTCAATGCGGGATTTTTTACCTACGCTATATATAACTTCTCTTGGAGTTGCGCTTGAAAGCCATCCTTTGCTTAGCAAATATTTGACTAAAGGCGTTAGTATCCAACCTTCTTTTTCTACCAGATGTTGCACGATAAATCCTGCTGTAAATGGATGCAAGTCTTGAGCGAATTCCCATGCTACAAGTTGAACAATACCTATCAAGTCGCGAATAGTATCAATATTGTCAACTTGAGCACGTCGTTGTATTCTTTCTGGGAATCCATATTGTCAGACCCAAGGCAATACTTCTGATGCGCTTCGTTCTGTATTTTCACAGCCAAAATATGCTTCACAAAGATCTATGTGAATATGCTTAGGAGGAGGGTCTATTGGTGCATTCCATATCATTGATTCCACCTGTGATTTACACCAGATCTTTACAACATTTCTAGGCGTAGGTGCAATACCTTCTTTTTTTCACCAGCAACGGAATCGATAAGACTGAGTGCCTCTTAATGATTTCAAGACTTTATCAAACTCAGCTTTAAGCTCTTCTGAAGGAGCTAGTGTATTAGATTGATACTCATCTTTGATCCATTGACGAATATCTACATTCTCTTCCCATAAAAATTCTTCAGGTATAGATTGTGATTTTTCACATATAAATGCATCGTTCAGCTTTCTCCATTCATGAGAACTATAATAAAGAATACCTTCATGAGTTAGAATCTCTTTCCTACAATCCATATTCTTGTAGCTTTTGGAAGGTTTCTTGCGACAAATGATATAAGAGCTTTAGCAATCTTTTTTTCGTCGATATTAATTATTTCCTCTTTTGTCCCTGTACATGCAGAAATAAGTGCTCTTTCACATTCATAATCCATATCACAGACTGAAGATACTCGAGGTATTTCAGGTATAACTCCTGTTTATGCATGATTATTATGGCAAAATACTGTTAGTTTATGCTATTTGAGATACCTACCACTATTTCACATTTCATTTCCCAAAATATATTTGATAACGATTTTCATTCCTATACCTCCAGATTTTTCTGGCTTTTCACGATCATGCAAATCATCTAAAGTATAGCCAGATGCTCGTACCTTTTCATTAAATTTTGCAAGGGCACTTTCACGAGATAGCGTTAGCCCTATAGCCCACTTTGTTTTTTCATGCTCTATTAGTCGTTGTAATTCTGCTACGATACAATTTAAGTCACTATCATAAAATAGTTCCAGTAGTCCTTGTGGTTTCAGAACTGGTCAAAGTTCATAACAAATATGTTCGACATAGTCACGGGTTTTTCCCCTTAAATATATATTGATTCATTCTAATTGTCCCGATGTGATCTCTTCTCTTGTAAGACTACCAGCTTTCTTTTTCTTACCAAAATGCCATCCCTTATCTCCTATTTCTTCGGTAAATCCATTGAGTGTGTTAAGTCAAGTAAAGAGTGTATACTCTGTAGAATGATAAAGAAGACGGCGAGCTTCTGATGCCATTTTATAGATAACATCGACTAGTCCATCACTATACCACTATACAGTTCTATCTTCATGAATACCTGGCCCATATAATTTTTGACGTGGACATACTATAAACTGAAAACGTAATTTATAGGGCTGGCCTTCTAGCTCAAGATTATATAGCTCATCTTGATACTCATTAAGAGTCATTGCCTCTAAATCTTTCCAGGATAACCATACTCTCCTATCCATAAATAGAAGCTCATCTAGACTGACTTTTCCATAAGAATAAGCACGCAATGATGGCTATCCATGAGGATCCATGTGATACTCTTCTTTTCTTCCTGGAACCCATACCTCCTTTATGCCTATAAAGGTATCAGATTTATTCCATTGTACTCGCTCTTTCATTCTACCAATTTCCCAATCATTAGCCACTCCAATAATATATTCCTCATCATCATCCATTTGATCCCAAATTTTCTTAGCATATCTGTTTGTTATATGCAGTTTATTTGCTCCTTTAGGAAGCCCCTAATACCCAAATTTATGTTGATTTTTTTTCCTTTGGGGTGCTAATTTTGGAATTCATCTTGAAAACCACCAAATCGATCTATCCTCATGTCATTCTAGATTTTCTTTTCCTAGCCACTCCTGCTTGTCTGCCCATTTATCGAATGTAATGGGACTATATTTTCAGATTCTTTTGGCTTAAAACCCTTTACTGGCCCTGCTAACCAGTCGGCCAATTCATCTATAGATTTGTTTTGCGAAACATAATGCGTCCCATTTCTTTTTTCCTCAGCTACTACCTAAAGTTATGCGATTTCCTCTTGATACTTAGCAAGCAAATTATTAGAACGTGGATATAGTATCACAGTTACTCCTTTAAGCTCTGCAAGTTTGGCTTGAACTTCTTTACAAATATTTGCTTGGTTAGCTTGATGAGATGACATCTTATATAGTATATCTTTAGCAGTGTAATAATAACCTCAGAAAAATTTTATTCAATTAATTAATTCTCCTCCTGCCCAACAATTCACTAGATGCAGATATATGTTTAAGTTTATTTGGCTAATCAGATCCTTTAAAGCTATCACCGAGAAAGCTATAAACTGAACTTTCAGATTAAATTAATTTTCTAAAAAAATATTGATTTAATGTACTATTTGAGTTTATTTCTGATATATAAGAATATTTATATAAATAAGTTTAATTTTTTATTTTTTTAAAAAACAATTTCAATCATTTTCAAATTTTCTCTTTTTACATTCTACCAAAATGCCAAAAAAATTCGTTTCAAGAACAAAAGATCTTAAGTTGAATTTTATTTAATTTTTCTGATTTTTTTTACTTTTTATAATAGAAACATATCTCTAATCATCAAAATCAGATGAAATTTAAGTTAAATTTTAGTTAATTTTTCAAAATATATAAAAAATAAACTGATTTTTTTTTACTTTTTATAATAAAAATATGTCTTTAACTATTAAATCGAACGAAAATTAATTTGAATTTTAGTCAATTTTTCTGATTTTTTTACTTTTTATAATAGAAATATACCTCTAACCATCAAAATCAGACGAAATTTAATTTGAATTTTTGTTATTTTTTTACTTTTTATAATGGAAATGTCTTCAACTATCAAATTGGATAAAAATTAAGTTGAATTTGTCAATTTTTCTGATTTTTTTTACTTTTTATAATAGAAATATGTCTCTAACTATCAAAATCGGACAAAACTTAAGTTGAATTTTTGTGATTTTATTATTTTTTATAATAGAAACATGCTTTTAACCATCAAAATTATATGAAGTTTAAGTTGAATTTTAATCAATTTTTCTGATTTTTTATTCTTTTTTTTTGAAAATAGCAATATTACTATAATTATATTTTTATTATTTTATATAGTTTTTCCATTTTTTACTTATATTTTTTTAAATAAGAGATTAATCAGTAGGTTTTAGTAATATTTATGTTATATTTTTGCGAATTATATTAGGTTTTTATTATTAATAAAATTTTAATAATATAATATATTAATTTTATATTCTTTTTTGACTAAATTGATACTAAATTGAGGTCAATTTTAGGCTGATTTATGATTATTTAAATTCTGAATTGATGTTAAATGATATTGAATTGAGGTTAATTTTAGGCTGATTTATGATTTTTTAAGTTCTGAATTGATACTGAATGATACTGTATTGAGATTAATTTTAGCCTGATTTATGGTTATTTAAGTTCTGAATTAATGCTAAATGATGCTGAATTAAGGTTAATTTTAGGCTAATTTATGGTTAAATTTAAGTTCTAAATAGCTATGTCTGATTGAAGTTGATCAGCATCTATCAGCATCTGAATTGTTGCTGAATTGTGGCTAATTTTAGACTGATTTATGATTGAATTTAAGTTCTAAATTGATGCTGAATGGTCATATCTGATTGGAGTCAATCAGCATCAATCGGCACCTGTTTGTGCTGATCAGAAAACATGACAAATCAGCCATAAATAGTATCAAATCAGCCTAAAATCAGCTATCCAATTTTTAGCTGATTTGAACTATTTTGACTAATAAAAATAAATTATTATTTATTATTTTTAATAAATATATTGTTAAACTTATATAAAACATTAAAATTGGAAGTGAAACTCATTTATAAATATATATAACTCTGAGATGAAAATTGGTGTAAAATCTAATTAGACTAATTTAAAAAAAGAAAAAATGTTAAAATTTATTAAAGAAAAACAAAGAGGAAAACTATTTATAAAACTTACTTCAAATTAAAAAGAACTGTTTCAAATCAATCTTATTAAAGAAGAAATTAAATTAATTTTCTAAATCTGCAAGATTAATTGAATCGCGCAATATCTGTATTCACATGATTCATATTCTGAATCACAAAATACTTAATCAGCTTATCCTGCTCTTCAGATTATTGCTCTAATAACTACTGCAGCTCCTGAATTTATTAAACCTGCTCTAATAGCAGCTCTAATTTTGAATGCAAATTGACTTAAAAAAATGAAAAATAACGTTAGAAACTATTATTAAAGAAAAACATACTATCCCACTAATATTCACTATCAAAGAAATCTGCTACCCTATCTTCATTAGCAGTAAATATATCTATTCTTCTAATTTGCTCACTGTGAATTCAAAGTTAAAGAACATTTCAACAAAACTTTCATACATGCTTTCAAGAATCCAAAATTTGTGACTTTAAGGCTTATAGAATATAAATAAATGATGAAAATGTGACATGCTGATGTCGCAAAAGAATAACTTTGTAATATAGATAGTGAAGATATTTATGAAGGAAATGGCATCTTTTCTAAAGATAATAGTAGGATGTTAAAACTTTTAAGGGTAAGAGTCAAATGGATTCAACGAATTTGCCTATTAAAGAATTTTTAGAAGTATTATTTGCCGCTAAAGCTAATGCTTCAGCTGCTTTAGCTGCTATTTTGCTAATGAAGTTAGGAATAGTTTGACAACTTCAGCAAAATCTACCCATTCTCATTATACTTCAATGACAGCGTGACGTATTTCACTTTATGTACCTTTTCTAATAGATCAAAGCTTTAATGAAGGTAAAGCTAAAGAATTTAGCAGTTTAACAAACAAAGAGCATTAGTAAACTTTCTTGAATAAAAAAAATCAAAAGAAATCCACCCACCTTTCCAGAAATACATATCCGCCTCCAATTTCAAAATCAAAGTCTAAGACTGAAATCTACAAAAAAAAGCTAAAGAATGTTAGTAACCATTATTTAATAAAAAAAACATTCCCTCCTCTAGAAATACCTACCCATCTCCAATCCTAAAGCAAGCTGAAATCTACAAAAAAAAGTTTAAAGAGAAAAAGTTAAAAGTTTATTAATAAAAAAAATAGCCAACATTCTCTAAAATAAAAGTATATTGCTGAAAATACCAAAGAAACCAAAGCCCTACCTTCGAATTTACCACTTTTCCTAAAAACTAAAAACTCACTCTAAGAAACATTTTGAATTTTGTCGCTAAATTTATTAGGATATTTCTAGAAATATTAATTGTTATCTAAAAAAGCGAAAAAGATTTTGTTTTTAATAAAAAAAATTAGAAGTTTAAAAACGCTATAAACTATTTTTTTATATAAATTTTTATTTTAATGTGTATAAATAATAATGTGTATCGGTCGCAAATATATCGTTTTTGATTTGACATGCAGACTTTTTTGATTCATCAAATTGTGTAATGGAACGCTGTATCTTTTTTGATTCAGGGAGTTTGATCACGAGATATAGAATTTCTTCATTGCTTAAACGCTGAATGAATGATATTTGCTTTCAATGAGATATCAATCCTTTTAGACTTATTATAATTGTGAAGGTCAGTCGGAAATAAATCTCGTCTTTTCTATCGCACGTTGTAAAACGGATATTTAACTATATGAATACATAAATACGATTTTTACGATTTTTTTTTTATAAATAATTTAGCTTTATCCTTTTAATACTCTGCAATATCTTCATCTCAAACTACACTTTACCCTATGGTAGAGCATGCATAAGTCTAAGTTGAAGCCCAGCCCGGCCCGGACTTAATAGTATGACAACTTGATGTTGGCCCATTATAACTTCTGCTATGCGATGCGAAATTTAAAATTCAATAATTTTATTTTATTTTACAAAATACAAAAATATATATATTTTTTATTTACCAAATTTTTATTGAAAATAAAAGCTAAAAAAATTATTGAAGTGCACTATGTAAATCTAAACACCATCTATTGTTGGTTGCTCTTATATGTGTCAATAATTTCATTGGAATGGTGGCTATATTTATGTACTCTCCTTAACGAAAAGCAAAAAAAAAGTTGGCAGAAAGCAACTTTTCAACCGGTTGATCGAAATTCTTTGTGATTACACTTTTAAATAAGAAACAAGAAATAGATTTTTTTATTTTATTTTTATTTTTTTTTTTTTTTGTCTTGCGAAAATAAAAGTTTGGTAAGTTGCTGAAATTAGAAGACATTTACCCGAATACATGCAAATTACTTAAAGTTTGAACATCGAAAGTCATTACGTAATCAATCATTATATAAATATCGAAAATCACCATCAGATTAAGGTTGGCTGGCAAAACCCGAGGTTTCGAATGAAACTAATTCAAAGTTTTTACCAAAATTATTTTTAAGGCAGCCCCGGTAAATTTTGACGGGTGGCAAAACTTTGAAAATAAATTCCCTTCGGGCACATTCTAATACATCACATCCTTTTGGAAATCCACCCAGGTAAATCGATGAAATTTAGAAAATTTAGAATCTCTGTCCTAGGTTCGAATCCAGCCTGTTAAAAACCATTATTTAGTTAAATCAAAATCGTGAATCACAAATAGAAATCCGACGAAATCCTTCGAAATTGACAAGAGTTTCTATATTTACCTAAATGGGATGGTTTTGCCCTGCAACCTAGATCAGATATTTTTTTTCTTTATGCGAATTTTAATTTTTCCAGTTATGTTTAACAACTTTTTTTTAAAAAATATTTTTTTTTTGTTTTGGCAATTTAACCTTTTTCTTTTTTTTTAGGAATGGTATGAGGCGTAGATTTGTAAAGTAGTTTCGACCTACGAAACTTCATGATCTATAACAATAAATTAAGTGCATATTTTTTTTTTTTATTTCTATATTAAATTTAATTTTCCCGTGATATTTCAAAAAAGTATTTTCCATTGTTATCATTCATTCATTTTATTTGTGGTGATCATTTTGTAGTACAAACTGAACAATGAAATGTTAAATCGAAAATTATTCATAGTTTACTAAATTAAGCAACTGAATATTTTTTTTTTTTTAGAAAATGCTCAACACTGACTGAGCATAATGAACTTAATAATTTTGGAATCAATGAAGCGAATGAATTCAATAATTTAAAAACTAAAAATAGAATAAGTTTTGATTAAACTGCCAATTATCATAACTTTTTATTGTAAATATCAAAAGAAATTTTATCATCAAAATGAATGAATGCAGATCGGACCAACCTTTCTTTTTCTTATTAATTGTTGGTCAGTGAAAATTCTATAAATATGTGAATTTTGCGCGAAACGTTTTTCGATAATTCAATTGAATCTAATCAATTTCAAAAATATAATTCAAACTTACAAATCAACAATCTTTAACTTTTTTTCAAACATGAATCCAACAGAAGTAATCTCTATTCTTGTTGCTCCTGTCTCTGATTTAAATGCTACTACTTCAAGCCAAAATGTTACCGAAACTCCAAGCCGACCAACGGATCAATGCTGCATTATGTAAAATAACCGCTTTCTGACCGTTGAAAGGTTGGATCACAATCTCTAATTTTCATTATATATAATTCTTTGGAAATCTAAAATTTATTTAACGATTTGTTATTTATTTATAATTTCAATTTTATAGCTTCATCTTCGGGTTATTTCGTTATAATTTCATTTGGATTTCGATCTATATTCCTTTTATAATTTTATAATGATTAAAAATTATTCACCGTTTTTTTAAAATTTTTTTTTGATGTTAAGTTTTTTTTACTTTAAATATTTAGATAGTAAAGTTAGATTATAATTTTTTTTTTTTTACAAATAGTCCCGTAGTTCGACCTGGTTGTCGTCATTTATTTTCAGAGTTTTGACAGAATTTTATAATAACAGGCTTGGTATAAGGCTTGGAAACTCTATAGTTAATAAAATTCTTATTGTTTTACCAATTACATATGAAATTATCGTTGTGAAATTGTATCAAAACTTTGGCTTAAGACGAGCCTGAGAAAAATTTGAGTTTGATTCGTTTGCCTAGTTTGGTTATATCCTAGGGTTAACACTGGCAACCCGACAACCCTACAACCTAATATATGAATTTTGCTGTAAGTATTTTAGGAAAAGTTGAAATATTCTGTAAGACTGATCCTTCTTTTCCCCATTATTCAAACACTTTTAATGATTTCTTAAGATTTTCTTACCTAGTTTACAAAGGTTTACACCATATTACGTTCATTGAGCGAAATATATATATTCTTTTTATAAGTCTTTCGTAGTACACTTTTTTCATGATGCTCATAGAAAGTTCCAAAAGCTTGTTATTGATTAGCTTTTTTCTTAATAAAAAGATTGATGGGAATAGATTCTGAATCCACCCGAGTATAAAGTTATTATTAGGTAGTGCCAGCTAATATCCAGTATCCGCCGATATCAAAATATACAATCACGATTAATTAGGTCTTTAATTAATCCAGATTTATTTTTCATAATCTTTAAATCATTTCTTCCGTTTGTGAAGACAACTTATAAATATCTAGTTTCAATATAAATTAAATAAAATTAGTCTGTACTAATAAAACATATATATATATAAAAAAGATAAATAATTTTTCCAATATATAGTAAATAGAAAGATTGAATTAACGTTTTGTATATTAAAATGATAAAAATATATATGGGATGTTTGCTATTAAAATCGAGTTACAACATAGTAAATCATATGATTCGTTCCGTAACATGATTTTAATAGCAAACCTCACCACAATGTCATGATCCAACCCTATAAAAACACATTATCTATAAATTATATATAAAATGGCAAATAACTTGTTTTTTATTCAATTACTGTTAATAAAAATCTGCTTATATTTAAAATTGTATATAACTACATAAACGAAAGAATTGAATACAACAGCATTATATTTTGAAGTCATTAGATAAAATTTTTACATATAAACTTTTTTTTGGTTAAAATTTTAAAGGTGATCCGGCCGGCTGACGTGAACCGAAAATGCTAACGTGCGTGGTTAATGAAGGATCTCATTCGATTTTAAAAAACTTTGTTAATCAATTTTAAATTAGGAAAAACATCCATCGAAATTTTAATTAATTTTTAGCTTTATTATTTTTTTTTATTAAAATAAAAATAAAGCGGAGATTTCGTGGTTTTCATTTTGTTCAAAGAAATCACGATATTTAAAACTATATAGATGTTGGTGTTAGGTGATTCCATTTTATATAGTGTTAGCTATGGCCGTTTGTAAATTTGGTTAGCTTCATACAGGAACTATGGGGCTGTTTTTATATTCAATATTGATATAAATATCAATAGAAACTACGGTTGTTTATATATGAAAAAAAAAAGTTAGGATAGAAGAATCACATGTTATTATGTAAAAAAAAAAAATAAAATAAAAATAATGATTGATTTTATTAGATTTATCATTACCTTAAATATTAGTTAGTAATCGTAATAACTAAAGATTTGTCAACAACCTATGCTGCGGCAACGAAAATTGATAATTCTAGACAAAGAGATCTAGCCTAAAAATAAAATTTCTAAGAGAGAGAATCTATCAAACTAAAATAAAAAAGAAATAAAATAAAAATATTAAAAATAATAAAAAAAATTTTAATATCGAGTTGGCTTACCTTCGCCGTGATGACGAACTAGACGGTTTCGTTTGAAAGTTCCTAGCCTAAGAGAAGGAATAAATCGAACTAAAATAAATAAAATTGAAATAAAATTTTAAATAACAAAAAAGAAAAATAGTTAGCTTACCTTCGTCGCGGTAACGAACCAGACCGTTCTGTTTGAAAAAAAAATCTCTTGCCTCTGTTCACAGCTGGAAAAGAGGAACAAGACTAACCTAAAAAGATAATAAAAAATAAAATTTGATAATAATTATGATGTAAATGTTATTCAATAAAATTAATTAATTAAAACTACGCAAAATAATAATTGGAAAATAAAATAAATGAATTTCAGCATAAATATTTATGATGGTCGAAATTGATCTAAGACTAACCAAGTAAGGCGAAAATTATGATTTTTTCGGGTGGAATTATATCCAATGTAACAATATGAATTTTTATGGTATTAACACTTTAATCAAATCCGTTCTCGTCATTCTTGTTTTACTTGATTTTTTTTTATATTTCTTTTCTTTGTAACTGATAACATTCCAATTACCAACAATCACATCGTTACGATTTACATAAAAATTTTATTAATAAACAAAACAATAAACCGGGTCAATTTTAAATTTTAATGTTACGTGAACCTAGAGACTAGACTCGTACTCGTTTTAACTCCAGAATTCGAGTTGACTCGAGTTAAAACTACTTAAGTCAACTTCAAATTAATGTTATATTTATTAGCATATTATAATTAACATTTATTATTTAATCATTGAATAAAAATTTTTAAAAAAATTTTTTTAGTTCGGCCCCAAATTATCACTAAATTTTGGCTCGCATTGTACTTTTCCAGCCCGCATTATGACTTTAACTCGAGTTTGACTTTGAGTTTCTGACTCGAATTTCCAACTGAGTACCTCTACCGTGAACCGAAAATGCTATTGTGCGTGGCCTTGTATTAAAAAAGGTAACAGTCGTTGATCATAATATATAACGAAAATGGTAAACTAGGTGGAACGGTTTACTGACAGATATAAAATTGGATATACAAAAAAATTTATCGAAGGAAGATTGTCTAACCTATTGGATTTTCATATAAAAAGTAATTTTTTTGTTATAGTGTTCGTTGGATAATGTGAATGAATATTGTTGTAACATTCTTTATTACGAATTCAATATCGTTACTCTCGATGCTAAATTCGTTCTTAGTAATGAATGGAAACTGCCGGGAACAACATATTTTACTTCTTATGATGTAAAATAAGTCTAACGACCCAGTTACATATTGATGTTTCCTTTTATCTGACTTCTTACGAATCGAATGTAAGTATATGACCTTTTCTTGTCTTTCTTTTTTTATTAGAAATTAGGCAGATGTTCTATTTATTAACATAATTATTATTTACAAAAAAAAAAATTGTAAGTTTTCAACGAAATATGTACACATTGATATGTAAGCAACTTTAAGAAAATCCAATTTTGTATGGATCATATCGACATTGAATGCAGACATTGGAATGGAACGTTTGTAAAGGTGTAAATACTGTATTATCAATTAAAATTATTCATCAAATCCAATTTTTGATTATAGTCTCTTGACGAATTTATATATTTATATAAACTGATGATTTTTCATTTTTGTACGGTTGATGAGGAACAATATCTAGATGTTTTGAGAGAACATGAAAAGGAAGTAATTAAATACAAGTTATCTTATAAAATTTTTAGTTCGTTCGGAAGAATAATCTCATCCTTTTATTTTCTCATAATTTATTTTACGAGTTATTGTACCAATAACTAAAATAAATATAACTTTATCTTAATAATAAATTCGATAAAAATAAATTAAGGAGAAAGTTATTCGAAATAAAGCCAAGTCACCCCCAAAAAATTTGGACGTCCAACCAAGTAGTATGGTGAGGCCCATACTTGATTTATATTTTCATTAAAATATATTGGACGTAAAAATTTGATATTTCTAGAGATCAAAAATGTTATCAAATGAAATCTTAAACCAAAAAGAGCCAATATATTAGAAGATTGATATTAAATATACAATAATTCCGCCGAAAACACCATAATTTCGGATGTAGATTGTTTTCGATATTTGCAGTTAGTCCATTAACGACAGGCTGTCCTAATAATTCTTTTTTTTATAAATTAGAATTTTAGTGATTGGCATTTATTAGTTTAATATATTGACATTGCGAAAGTATAAAGCACCTACGTTGAGGTGACACTGATCAATTTGATATTATTACTTCATTTTTATTCAATAAAAACCTTCTGGTTACATTTAAAATTTTTATAAATACATAAACGAAAGAACTGAATATAATATAACACGATTAATGTCAAATGTCGACACTCTATAATAGTTTAAATAAATATTTTTATTTTCTTTCTACTTTAAACATCATCACCTTAAATTCACTTCTAAAACCCATCGTTTCTATATTCTATTGACTAATTTGCAACTAAATGTGTTGTTTTTTTTTTAATTAAATTAAAAAAGTTCCGATAAATTTTATTTTCTAATTTTCTCTATTGATAATCAATAAATATTCATGTTTACTACAATAACACTTAAACAAATCATGAATAAAATTGCGTAATTTTAATCACATTGACAATACGATATATGGGAGGTTTGTTATTAAAATCACTTACGGATCATATGTATTAACTTATCCTTCCGGGAAGATTTTCTTTAACTGGTTAAAATAGTTGATTTAAGTTCGGTCAAAGTTAAAATTTTGGCTTTATTTATCCTTTATCCATACCTTTTTACGCTGGGTGTTTCAATATTTTTATCTTCAACGAACAAGTTTTTTTTGGGTTTATGATGTTTTCGGGCGGAATTATATCAAAAAGCCCCCCAAAAAACCAAACTATTATATTGCGAGCATTGCAGGAATATTTTTGTGCACATAAAAAATATGTATAGCATAAAGTAGATCAAAAAAAAAAAAAATGATGCATTAGTGCGACTAATTAGTTCCTTAAATAGAATGGATGCTTTAACAAAATAATCAGATGATCATTTGGACAATTTGTACTACCATAACAATGTTGCCCTTTTATTTAGAAATGCCATTTGCATATCGTAAAAAATTTTTTTTCTTGATCTGATTAAAGATTTTTACATTAACAATAGAAACTTAAGTTTGTAACAATACTCCGAAATTCTAATGCATTTTTGCGCGATTTCGATATAAAGAACAGTTTCATTTCATGACGAATAAAAATATTGCTTCTTAATTTTTCATAGAAAACCATAAAGTGAGTTCGTTTTATATCATAATAACACATTTTTCTACATTTATATACAAGTATGACAGATATAAAAACAAAACATGACGATATAATAGACTTTTTGATTCATATAAATAATAAAGGAATAAAAAAGGCATTTAATTGGTATAAAAAAGCTGCAGAAAACGGATGTGTTAATGCAATATTTCGTTTAGCTTTAATTTATGATGATGGTAAGGGAATAGAAAAAAATTTAGAAGAAGCAATGTATTGGTATCACAAAGCTGTAGAAAATTGAAATATTAAAGCAATGAATAATTTAGCTATATGTTATGAAAATAGTGAAAATTTAAAGAAGGCATTTTATTGGTATCAAAAAGCTGCAGAAAATGGAAATGTTGAAGCAATAAATAATTTAGTTAAATGTTATAAAAATGGTAAAGGAACAGATGTAAATTTAGAAAAAGCATTTTTTTGGTTTCAAAAATCTGCAGAAAATGGATTTGGTTCTGCAATGTTTAATTTAGCTATATGTTATGAAAATGGTAAAGGAATAGATCAGAATTTAGAAAAGGCATCTTATTGGTATCAACAAGCTGCAAAAAATGGAAATCCAAATGCATTGTTTAATTTAGCTAATAAAGAAACAGATGTAAATTTAGTTGGAGAATTTCATTTTGAAACATCATTTAATTATTTTAATTATTTTTTAAAAGCTGCAGAAAATAAAAGACATATTAAAGCAATGTATTATGTAGCTTATTGTTATAAAAATGGTCAAGGAACAGAAAAGAATGAACAAAAAGCTTTTTATTGGTATCATAAAATAAGTGAAAATAAAATTAGATCTGCAGATCCTTATAAAAATAGTTCATTAAATAAAACTTCATTATTAAAAGGAATCGTAATTGAATCAAATGATAATATATGTAATACTTGCTCAAAACAAAGAAAATTTTCAAAAAGGAATATTGGAATTTGTATATTTTGTTATCAATCTGAATTGTTATATATACCAAGTGGAAATAGTATGGTTGATGATTTTATTAAATTTACACAAATTGATTTTATTCAAGAATCAAGCCAAATGAAATTTATTCCTTATAATCAATTTCAAAATATAAAATTTATTGGAGAAGGTGGATTTAGTAATGTCTATAAAGCTATTTGGAATAAAGGTCCGCCTACTTGGAATGAAGAAATAGAAGATTTTGTGTATAATGATGTAGATAAAGAAGTTGCCTTAAAGCAACTTAAAAGTTCTAATAATATTACTTTAAAGCAATTAAATGAGGTATAGTTCATATTATAATAAAATTCATTTAGTAAATTCTATATTAATATAAATACTTTAATTTATTTAGCTCTTTATAATTTATATTACTGAAATTAATGAAGGATTTAACGATTCTTTTTTAAATAGATATTATGGGATTACTCAAAATCCTGATACAAAGAATTTTGTGATAATCATGAAATTTTATAGGTATGTTTTAAAGCATTATATAGCGGAAAACTTTTATAATCTTAAATGGAATAAAAAATTGATTATTTTGAAGCAAATTATACGAGGACTTAATTATATTCATCAGCAAACAATAATTCATCGAGATTTTCATAGTGGAAATATTCTTTGTGAAAATGAAAATTATATTGTAATAAGTGATTTGGGAATTAGTAAATCTATTGAATCATCAGATAATGATGATGATAAATGTTATGGGATTATACCTTTTATTGCTCCAGAGATTTTTCAAGGAGAAAAATTTACTTTTGCTTCAGACATATATAGCTTTGGTATGATTATGTGGGAATTAATGACAGGTAGAAGACCATTTTGGGATCAAGCATATGATACTGATACTGATCTTATGATTCAGATTATTGATGGTGCTTGACCTACGATTGTTACAAATGCACCAACAGGTTACATTGAGTTAATGCAAAAATGTTGGGATTCTAATCCAAATGAAAGACCAACAACTTCTAATGTTTTTGATCTTATTGATGAAATTATTTTAAATGAAGAAAATTCGCCAACAAAAATGATAATATCATCGGATATTGGACCTATTATTAAAAATGATTTGGACAGTCCTATACATTCTAATAGTGCAAGTATTTTGATAAGGCGAAGTATTAAAGGTAAATATCATTATTTAAATCATCATCATTTTAAATAAATGAATAATGACAAATTTTATTAATTTATTTTTATTATAGATTACATTTCCAAAGCAAACGATTTTGATATTTAATAATCGGAAACAAATTTCTTAATTATTTATTATAATAATACGAAGAAACAGCGTTAAAATGTAGATTATTTATTTTAATTATCTATACAGGTACGCTATTCTGAATGTTGTCAAACTTTAGGATTATTTCATAATATTTGTTCTTTTAATTTAGAATCATTTCATATTATTTTTGTTTCCCTTTAAATCGATTATATCATTAAACGTATATAATGTATTAGATTCGAACATGATTTTAATATCATTGATCTACAAAAAAATTATTTTTGAGCGTTCATATCCTACATAATACTGGAAAGAAGTTCTAAGTATGGCTAAAAATAAAGCTAATAAATTTATCGGTTTAACGTTAATCAAATAAAATCTAAATTTTGCTTAAAAGTTTAATTAATAATATATAAATAGAAGAATGTACTAATCAAAATTCACAAAAATTTTCTGATATTTTATTTAGTAAAATTTGTCGTATTACATGAAACTTGTGTACTGTACAAGTAGACATTTTTATGTGATTTTATATTTATGAAATCAGTATCCTAATACTAAAGTTCTCAGCACATTACAAATTAATCCAGTGATATATTTATTTATCCGTAAAAGTAAGTAATTAAGCTTAAGAATACATCAAGCAGAGTTTTAAGAAACTAAATTGAATTTAACATCAAAGATTTTATGACTTTCGTCTAATTTCCAAATGCAATTGGGAATGTACTAAAGTATCCCAAGCCAAGCCTTTAAGACCAACAAAAACTTTGCTTATAACAAACAAGCAAAGTGCTACGCATAAAAAAAAAGACATGAAATGAATACATTATCGTTTTTAAGTTTATCTCCATCAATCAACGGTTGACATACATAACTCCGTGAGATATTATTTCTGCGACCAAAAAGAATAAATTACTATTTCTACAATTGTTTGTCATATTGACGAAATTTATAATAACAATAGGAACGTACCATAAATATACGGGATATAATAATATTCATGTGTAATTTAAATTCGTTTATTATAAGCGAACTAACGAACTTAAAAAGACATGATTGCTGGTTATTAATTTGTTTTAAGTTATTGAAATACAATTATAATAATGTTGGCAAACAATAAATTCAAAAAAATACTGTACAATCGTGTTTCACGATTTTGTGATTATTTAAATTATTAAAAGAAAAATGAAAAAGTTAAATAGCCCAAATTTAAAAAATCAAAAAAAAAAAAATTAACAGGATTTTTAATAACTACGAAAAAAAAAGGAGTCTACAAAGAATTATAAATAAACAAATTATTTATTTTTTATCGAAAAAATAATTTTTATTTATATTTTGATAAATATAAAATGTAATAAAGTAAAATCTACGAAGAAATATTATTTTTATCAAGCGCAATGTCTAATTATTTTTTAAAAAATCTTTTTTTTTTTTTTTTTTTTTTTTTTT
>CAJVPQ010001085.1:0-20500 GCA_910591825.1 Funneliformis caledonium
AAGTTTTGCTTAAAATAAATTTTACTAGATTTATGTATATAAAATTTTGTAGTTCTCTGTATCTAGTTTTTAAATAAAATTAAAAATGAATAAATATTTGCATTATGCATTGTGTCTTATGTTTCATATTTTTTTTACATATTTTATTTTTTATGCGTTTTTTTTCTTTGCATAATGCAATAATGCCAAAAGTAAACTCAAAAAAATAATTTAATCAACCTACTAATAAACAAGATGAACCTTTAAAAAAAATGAAAGTCTCTTACAGCTGCACAAAAAAAAAGAACTTTATTTAAAAAAAATATCATCACCTTTTTTAAAACAAAAAGACTTGGCTAATGAATATGATGTTAGTGAAAGCATGGTAAGTAAAATTTTAAAAGAGAAAGACTGTTGGCTTTCTGTGAATACTAATTCATATAAGCTAATTTGAAACGTAATAAGTAAACTCTATTCTCTCTCATTAAAGAAGCGTTAGTAATAATGCACTCAAAGCTAGTCTCATTATTACGGACGATATTCTTTCAATAAAAGCTTTAAGTTTTACTTTTTTATTAAAGAAGGATAAATTTAAAGGGTCTAATGGTTGGGTGGACAACTTTAAAAAATAACATAACCTTAAACAGTACTATATACACAGAGAAGCTACAAGTGCATCGCTTGAAATTCTCAAAACAATAAGAGAGAATCTCTGGTAAATATTAAAGAATATAATTTCAAAGATATATTTAATTGTGACGAAATAGAACTGTTTTGGAAGATAAAACTATATCAAATGATATTCAACAAATAAATATCAGGAAAGAAATAATCAAAGGATTGTGTAATAATCTTACTTATATGTAACGCAACAGGAAGTGAAAAGCTAATGCTTTTGTTTATACACAAGTATAAAAATTCTAGGGTTATTAAGAATATTGATAAAAGAATGCTTCCAGTTGAATACTATTAGAACTAAAAAAGTTGAATGCAGATTTCAATCTAAAATGATTACATAAAAAAACTTGATACAAAAATGAGAAGACAAAATCAGAAAATTCTCCTTTTTATGGATAATGCTTTGATACATGCTCTTTATAAAACCACCTGTCTGACTAATATTACTATTCAATCCCTCTTCCCAAACACCACTGTACACCTCTAACCTTATGATCAAGGTATTATAAATAGTTTTAAGGTGAGAAAAATAATTAATTTAATAATTCTTTAGTTAAAATATAATTGATATTAACTTTATTTATTCTTAATTCTAATTTAACTTATTTTAGGCATAATATCGAAAGCTTTATTTACAAAATTAGGTTAAAGCTTTTAATAAATTTAATGAATACTGTATCGAATCCTCTGAAATTAATTTTAAAAAGTGTATAAAATATGTTACATAAGCATGTGATAACGTTATAAATAAAACAATTAAAAATTGTTAGTGAAAACAAATATTTTACCTAAAGATAATCATGAAAATAAGGATAAAATCAGTAATGATATATTACTTAAACTTAAACAGTTAAAGAAGATGGAAGAAGTTTAAATATTAACTGATAAACTAGATTTTGATAATCTTTTTTCCGCTAAAGAATTGGGAGTAGCCACATTTTTTATTGTTATGTCTATTACATCCTAAATATTGAATGAAATGATTTAAAGATAGTGTAAAATTAATTATGTTACTTTTAAAAAATGGTTAATCTATTATTATCAAGTATAGTTTGAAAAGAAACCAATCTGTATTTTATATGAATTTGATGATTTTCATTTAGAAAAATATCTATTTAATTATAATACATATAAATAATTTAATGGGAATATTTAGTGATATTGGTATATTGCAAAGGTATCTATTAATGAATTAGGCTTAGTTGCCTATAAAATATTTAGAATTTGTATGAATGTAACCCCTGTTAAACGTCTTTAGAATTGCATAGTTTTTTGTAAACAAATTAACAAAATCATTTAATAGTAAGTATTTATTATTATTTTATATTAAAAATTAATAAATACTAAGTTTTTTTTTTTTAGTTAGCAAAAGTATTTAATATGAATAAATTAAGAGTAGATATTATATGAAATAATTATTTTAAATCTAATTCTTCTCCAATTTCATTAAACATTATAATTAATACTTATAGTCATAAACATTCTGATATAAATGATAATAAAAATGGTAAAGAAACTGAAAATGTTAAAAATCTTTCTTCAAAAGAAGAATTAGAAGAGGAAGATTTATTTAATTTAAAAGAGGAATCAAATCATTTAGAAGAATTTGATAAATATTTAGAAAGATAGGCAGAGATGCTAGAAGAAAAAATTTTTAATGATTTTGATATGCAATTTGAGAATGAAGAAAAATCTATAACAATTAATAATTTTATTCATCCTACAATTGATCCCAACATGAAATAAAATTTAAAATTACTTTTTAAGAAATTAGAAATTCCTTTTAAATAATGTTTTTAAATTTATTATTTGATGATATTTTTTTTTGTGAAAATCAAAGTTTTTCATTTTAAATATTATGTTAAAAAAAATAAATAAAAATAAATTAATAATATAATAAATTTATCAAAATTCCCATAACTTTAAAGAATTTAAATTAATAAATTAAATAATCCTTAGATTATTTGCAAATCTCAGATCTTGCGATCTAGAGTATGCTCTGAATCTGATCAATCCGAATATCTGATCATCTATCTGAAATTTGATCAAATTCAGATTGATTTGTTTGTATTACAGGATTGACCAGATAGAAACTGGATTTTTTGATTGATCTAATGATGTGTTTCAAAATACGAGATTTCTGATCATTGCCATTTTTGAAAGCTGGGTTATATAGGTTATACAGAGTGCCAGGACTGCATAAATTAAAAAAAAACAGGAAACAAATTTTTTGTGAAATGGCAATCACTAAAAAAGGAAATAATCAGCATTATAGTTGCATAAAATGTAAAGGAATATGGAAATTTAAAAATAGAAAAATTTTTTGTAGAATGGCTATCATCAAAAAAGGAAATTGATCGATATACATGTACGCATACAAATTAAAAATCATGTAATTTTTCGTAATTTTCATAATTCCGCTCAAAATTTATAATTCTAGTCAGAATTATGAAAATTGATCAGATTATACTGGATAATTTGAAATCTGATAAATAGAAATCTGGATGATTTAAAATTTGACCAGATCAGATGCCAGATTGATCAGATTTCACCAGAACTAACCTCTACTATGACTTAAACACTAATAAGCAAATGTAGAGTAATGCATTGACTGACTAGCCGAAAGACATGAGCATATGTAAGGTTGTTTATAGTTACTTATGATCTTCAGAATATACAAATGATCTTTAAATAACACAATTATTCTAATTTCATAAATTAAAAAGCAAGATAATAATAAGATGAATTTTTTTTTAAAAAAAATATCCTAAAGACTTACCTTTAAAAACTAAGATTTAAAGAATCCAAAAACTATAAGAAGAAAGTAACTGTATTTAGTATTTTTTTTTTTAAAAAAAAAAAATTACTTAATAATAATTTTTTAGAATTTACTATTGATCTAAGGCCAATAACTACAAAAAAGTAAATATAGTTAGTAGTTAGATAATTTTTTTTTTAAAAAAAAAATTTTCTTTTATAACTGATTTCTGATAATCTAAGAATAGAGTTCTGGACGAGTCAAGTTAATTCATAAGTTAAATAAGCTGAGTCAAGTTTAAATCAAATCAAGTTTATGTTTTTTTGACTCAAATGATTTGTGAATTATGTCAAATTCAAGTCAAGTTAAATATTTAACTCGATTTGATTTAAACTCGACTTGACTCGAATTAATTTAAGTTGACTTAAAATTGATTCTTGATTTTTATATTCCCTTTCCTTTTCCTCTGATATTTTCTTATTATTTTTTTATTTATCTCTTTTCTTCTCCTTTTTTCTGAATTTTTTATTTTTATTTTTTAATTTTTTTTTAATTTTATTTTTAAATTTTTTTTTTTTTTTATAATTTTTTTCATTTTTTAATTTAATTTATTTATTTTTTTTTCTCCCGAACTTTTTATTTGTTTTTAATTTTTTTTTTAATTTTTTTTTAAATTTTTTTTTTATTATTTTAATTTTTTGCGTTTTTTGTTTTTGTTTTTGTTTTTTTTTAATTTATTTATTTATTTTTTTTTCTCCTGAACTTTTTATTTTTATTTTTAATTTTTTATTTTTTTTTTTCAAATTTTTTTTTTTTTATTATTTTAATTTTTGATTTCTTTCCTTTTCCCTTCGATTTTTTCTTATTATTTTTTTTATTTATCTCTTTTTCCCCTTCTTTCTCTCACATTTTTTATTTTTGTTTTTAATTTTTTTTTTAATTTTATTTTTTAAATTTTTTTTTATCTTTTTCATTTTTTGTATTTTTGTTTTTGTTTTTTTTAATTTAATTTATTTTTTTATTTTTTCTTCCGAACTTTTCATTTTTTTTTTTAATTTTTTTTTTAATTTTTTTTTTTAAATTTTTTTTTTTTTATTTTAATTTTTTGTGTTTTTGTTTTTGTTTTTTTTAATTTAATTTATTTATTTTTTTTTTTATTTTTTTTTTAAATTTTTGATTCCCTTCTCTTTTCCTCTGATCTTTTTTATTATTTTTTTTATTTATCTCTTTTTCCTCTTCCCTCTTCCGAATTTTTTGTTTTTATTTTTAATTTTTTTTTAATTTTATTTTTTAAATTTTTTTTTTTTTCTTTTTCATTTTTTGCATTTTTATTTTATTTTTTTTAATTTAATTTATTTATTTTTTTTTCTCCCGAATTTTTTATTTTTGTTTTTAATTTTTTTTATTTTTTTTTTTAAATTTTTTTTTTTAATTTTAATTTTTTGCGTTTTCGTTTTTATTTTCATTTTTTTTAATTTAAATTTATTTATTTATTTTTTTTCCTGAACTTTTCATTTTTTTTAAATTTTAATTTTTGCGTTTTCATTTTTGTTTTTTTTAATTTAATTTATTTATTTATTTTTTCTCCTGAACTTTTCATTTTTGTTTTTAATTTTTTTTTTATTTTTTTTTTAAATTTTTTTTTGTTTTAATTTTTTGCGTTTTCGTTTTCATTTTCATTTTTTTAATTTAAATTTATTTATTTATTTTTTTTCCTGAACTTTTCATTTTTTTTAATTTTAATTTTGCATTTTCATTTTTGTTTTTTTTAATTTAATTTATTTATTTATTTTTTCTCCTGAACTTTTCATTTTTTTTTTAATTTTTTTTTATTTTTTTTTTAAATTTTTTTTGTTTTTTTTAATTTAATTTATTTATTTATTTTTTCTTCTGAACTTTCACTTTTGTTTTTAATTTTTTTTTAATTTTATTTTTTAAATTTTTTTAATTTTTTATATTTTCGTTTTTTTTTAAATTTAATTTATTTTATTTATTTTTCCCACCCAAACTTTCATTTTCGTTTTTAATTTTTTTTTTTATTTTATTTTTTTATTTTAATTTTTTGTGTTTTTGAACTTAACTCAACTTGAATAAATTCAAGTCAAAATTGAGTCAAATTAAAATCAAGTTGAGTCAAATTAAGTCGAGTTTAAAATTTATATAACTCAAATCAAATCAAGTTAAAAGATTTTATAAAATAAATTTGATTCGACTCAACTCGAAAAAATGAGTCAAATAAAGTTGATCTTTAAACTCGACTCGATTTGACTCATTCAGAACTCTATCTAAGAATTAAAAAATCAAAGGATAGCTATAAGAAGGTAAGTAATTATAGTCATTTTGATTTTTTCTTAAAAAAAATTAATAAATTTTGTTATAAAACTTACTTCTAAACAGATATAAGGCTTAAAAGGTTGCTACATTAAAGAATAGCTACAAAAAGATAAGCATAGTTTGTAATTAAATTCTTTTATTTCTTAAAAAAAATTAATAAAATTTTTTTGTAAGACTTACCTTCAGATGGATCTAAGGCTTAAAGGATCATTACATTTATAAAAAGGTAAGTATAGTTATTAGTTAGTTGTTTGATTTTTTCTTAAAAAAAAATTTAATAAAATTTTCATTTATAGAACTTATCTCAAAATAATCTAAGGCTTACAGAATTCAGTTTCATTTCATTATATAAATAAGGTAAATAAAATTAATTTTTCATTCTTCATAAATTTACCTTAGATTAAAGTAAATTAGTATTTATTAAATAAAAATAAACATTTCTAATAAACTTACTATTTGTATCACAAAAACTCATTTATTCCATATATTCTAAAAGACAAATTAGCAAGATCTATTGCAAGACCAACCCACATATAGTTTTACTATATACTGAATATTTTAAAGAAAGAAGTATATATAATTAGCACATTAATGTATAACATGTTTTCTAAATTTAATTAGCTCAATATTACATGATAATTACCATTGATCAGCCAATGAAAATAATTAATTTGTCTCAAATGTCCTAAACATAAAAATTTTATGTTTATATTCATAGGACAGTCTGGAATCAGACAGTCCATATTCATGCTCATGTTCTATAACAACACTATCTTATTGGATATTATCACCTTTGAATAGAAGGCTCACTTCAACTATAGTATTATCAGGCTCTATTTTTACTAATCTAATTTATAGGATTTTACCTTATTGATGACTACTGAAACTGTAAGATCAGATCTTTTATATAGATAGAAATCAAATCCAATCTCTAATTCTAGTGATAATTTAATTCAAAAGGTACTGCAGTATGTAATGTAATTTATTATTACTTAAATATTATACCTTTTGCAGTAAATTCAAATCTACTAATTACTGGTTCATTTTCTTACTTGTATAAGGACCTCTGTATTTAAAGACGTGAGACAGTATCTATTACAAACCTGTTAGCGAAGACTAAGTTTTTGTCAATCTCTGTTCTTTAAACCTAATATTTAAGTATGATTAATATCAATCGATAAATTGATCGACTAATATCTAATGTTTATTAGTCTAAATGCTCAAGTGTTCAGTTACATATAAAATTCTTATGAAAATTATCTAGTTTTATGTCTCAGCTGAAGTCTGAACCTGTGACTATCGTAATATAACTTACAATAGGAACTCATATCTTATAGATTAAGCCAGGATCACTAATCCTAAAGATATTCTGACAAATTTTTTTTTTTGAAGTGCAGTAGTTTTACATGATCTTTATTAAATTTATATAATACTAAGTACATATAATAAAATAGAAAATACAAAAATATCTATAAATTAATTTATAAACTAAATTACTTTATCAATACCAATCTTGCATTTTATTGAACTAAACTATAAATAGAAAAGAAAAAAAAGAAAACCTAAACTAAACTAAGCTATAATACAGTTATTAAATATTTAGAAGGGAGAGCGTGATTACTTTATTCTAAAAATTTGACCAATGAGAGCCATAGGCGCAAGTCACTGAAAAGAAGTTAGAGTTAGATATTAAGAGAAGGAAAGAGAAGTATGAAAAACTAGAAGAATAATGTTATTAAGATCGGCATTTCTCTTTATCTATATCTTATGATAAGATATGGAGATATTTTGATAAAGTGATGATAAAAGATCATGTGATAAGCTGTTTGAGAATAGACAGGCTAAGACATTGTCAGACAAGAATATTGATATTATGCCTTTGATTAAATCTAGAAACAAAAAATCATTTGATGTAAGGGATGAATTCCAGATGGCAGTTGAAGATATTTCATCTATAAGAGAGTTATTATTAAGAGTATTTAACTTAGTAAAGTGGATAATAAATGTTGTTTTATGTAAAGTGATCAAGTTGAGGATATTCGGTCATTCTTTGGACAAAATCAGAGGTGTTTAAAATTTTTCAGTTTGTATATAATAATAGAAATATTATAGTGAAAGGTATGTGTCTAGTATACAAGTATATATAGCCTTGAAGCCATGATCCGTGACTGTGCTAAAAATAAGTCATGTGATCTAAATGATTGACATAGTTGATGAAGTTGACAAAGTTGCTAAAGTTGTCAATATTGATCAAGTTGACATATTAGATAAATGAATTATATTTATTATATTTATTAATTATATCTTATTTACTATATATATTATATTTATCATAGTTATATTATTTATTATCTTTATTATATTTGTTATAGTTGATTTTATATTATTTTATTTTATATAAATATCTTGTATTTTCTCTTGAGTTGAAAAGTAACTCAAGTTAAGGTTTTAGGATAAACCAAGAGTTCAATAAAGGAATCGTTAAATTCATTTACTATTGCCTTTTGTTGTATCTTCATATAGACGTGATTGTGATATTATTTTGTATTTAATTCAACAGATTGAATTAAAAGTTTATTATTTAAGTTTACAGATACCAAGCCAACAACCTTTAAAGTTAGAAGCATTTGAAGTAGCATTTTGATTTTAAATTTCTTTTTGAAGCATCCTATAAAGGATGTTTTATGAGAGAATATTTCATCATTTAAGATCTTGAACAGGAGAGACCAGTCTATAGATTTGTTACAATATCTGTCTAAATATGATAGTGAAAATAAGGATTCAACTCAAACAGCTTGCAATTTATTCTTAATAAAAAGATGATAAGGAGCTATAACTGGAGTTAAATTGTGGCAAAGGTAATATCCAGAATCCAGACGTTCTTTATTGATAGATAATTATTAGGCAGATACTTGTTTCGCTAATTTATTGATAGTATTATTAAGAAAATCATCACCGTGAGCTTATAATTTAGTGAATGAAATGGAAATATTATTTTATACAATGAGGCTAAATAACGTTGACTAAATGTGAAAATAAGGTATTTTGAAAGCAGGATTGATAAATAAGGAGTCATAAAAAAGGAAAGAAAGTTTCTGGAAGAAAGAGATAGCAGCTTGTGAATCAGTACAGATTTCAATGTTAGAGTTTGAAGGTAAAAAATAGACTGCAGCTAATATAGCGACAATTTCTGCAAGAGTAGAAGAAGGATTTTGTGATAACAGGGTGGTATTAAAAGAAAGTAAGGGTTAATTTAAATCAGTTTATAACTACACTATATCCAATCAGCAGTTTGAAGAATCTAGAAATATTAAAGAACTATCTATATAAAATTGGAGAAAAGAAGCAGAAGCAAAGTTAGATTTAAGAGTATCAAGTAAATTAATGGAATAAATGTTAAATGGTAAAATATTAAATTTGGCAAAGGCCTTATTAAATATTAAAATGGATTAGTAAGTTTTAATAATACTATCTCTCTTAACATAAAATCAGAAAAACTACATCTTCATCCTATATGTTTATTGTATTAGATTTTGATTTCTGTGCAGTATTGTAATAGAAGTTACATGACATAAAAATTGTAGATATTTTTTTGAATAGTTATAATAATGGCTGTAGAATCGAAAAAGTTACATCTATTACATAAATTGACATCAGCTCTGAAGTTTGAATCATATGTGGTTATATAATATTATATGTAAATTGTATTATTATCTATAGCTTTGACTTTTCTAAATATATAAGTCATATATTGGTTAGACCAAATAACTATAAAGGTGGGATTATTGTTGTTATTCTCTTTTAACTGAATGGTTATTAAAGATAGGTTACAGATTGATAGGTGGGTGAGCAGATTTGTGTCATGTTTCTGAAAAAGATATTGGATAAAAGTTGAGACTCTAAAATTTAAAACTAATTTGCATGTGATATATTTGTATTGTAAAGCCAATTGATATCAAAGAATGTGAAGAGATAATATCCATTCATAGAGATAAGTTAATTTACATACATAATTAAAAGAATGTGAATGTTTTTTACAGACTTTCTGTAGGTGTTATTAGGTAGAATTGATGAAATAGGTATAACCACTCATGATTAGAGTAAGATCAAAGATTTTATCCAAGAATATTTCAAACTTAAGATCATCTAGTTTAGCTGCTGAAAGAAAGGCTGACCACCAGTTTTTAAAATTAGAAGGATTGTTATAAGGCCAACTGGTAATTGGTGACAGATGTAACCATTCCATAAGCTAGAGTTGCATGATTCTCAATCTAGCAGTATTTCTTAATAGAGCAATGTCATTTATCATTTTCAAGAAATCAGAAGATTTGGCTAATATTTGTTTGTCATAAAGTTGAGCCAAGTTGTATCCAATAGTTAAATGAATAATAGGAAATGGTAAAGATTTGGTAAGATGAAGTTTGTTTTTGAAAAAAGCTCTAAAGAAGGCTATCATTATGTTGCAAACTGTTGCTAGTAGAAAGGTTAATTTGGTCTTGTAAATTATTCAAAAAATGATTACAGAGTTAAAGACTGTAACAATTTGTTTTGCTATAAGCTATTTCTTATCTAATACATTTTTAACTTTTTTGAATTCTAATGAAACTTGGTTTTTGATATATGTAGTGTTATCAAAGAGTGATATTTAAACTCTAAGATAATGAGTGGAGTCTTTGTGGGAGAGTGGTAAAAGCCAGATATTCTTGTCATTAAACACAAAGTTAACAATACTAGTGCTTTTGATATTTATCATCAAAACTGACTTATTTTAATTTACTTGAATACTGTTGAAGATATAGAAAGAGTTTGCAATAGCCATTATATTTTGAAGATCTACTCTATAATCTGCCATTCAGAGGGTATTATTCATATAAATAAGTATTGATACATAATTTAAAAATTGGTCTGTTAAGCGCTTAGTAATATCTTTTTTTCAATTAACGCTTTGAGTATATTCTAATGAAAAGTTTTAGATTTTGTATAATAATAGATTATAATATATGCATTATAAGATGAAAGAAATAATTTCTCCTTGATCTATGCCTGAGAAGATGTAGTAAGCATTAGTATTACCATGTACAGTAAAAATTTGACTGAATTGTGAGGTAAAAATTGAAATTATGAGGTGAACAAAAGTCATGGAAAGATACAGTATAATCTAAGTAAAACCCTAATCAGCATCCTAAGATTGACTCTATCATACACCTTTGACATATCTTGAAAAAGGATCCAAAGATTATTATGGTGAAATGATGCATCATATTTGATATTATCTAGAATATTAATTGGTTCAAAGATTCTTTTGAAGGGAAAACCAGCAAAGTTGTTACCTTTCAGAATATTGTTTTTAGCTAATATAGTAAGAAGGTGACTATTAATGAGCTTGATAAGTACCTTTCTGAGACATTCTAATAAGATAATCAGTCTGGTATAGTTAAAATTAAACTTCTATAGTTTTAGTTTTGGAATTGGATAAACGAAGGCCAAATTCCATTTGTGAAGGGTCAAGATGTTTTAATATTTCATTTGATATCTTAAAAAGACTAGAAGCCTTACTATTAGGTAAGGATTTAATGATGCCAGACTATTCTTCTTTTGTAAAAGATTGTATGAGAGAGTCATAAATAGTAGGATTAACATCTTCTAATGATGCATATTCATCTTTCCATAAATCTGAAACTGATGAGTTAAAGTATTTAAAGCTGATGATTTATTGAAAATGACAAGCTGTTTCTCTTTTAACATTCATAAGATCTGTAAGTAGCTCTTTATCTGAGCTATTATTATTAATATATTAGTCTAAGAGAATAGTAGTACAAGAACAATCAAGTAAAGAGTCAAATATGACTAATTTATTAGTAGTAAAATTCTCATATCTACGTTCTATCGCTTCTTGAATAAATTTTGATTTGTATTCTAACTCTTGTATTTTGCAGTAGCTATTAATATTTTCTTAAGGTCCTTGAGAACAGGTGACATTAATAATATAAAATTCAAAGCCTTATTTGTTATCAAAACTTCTATTAGAAAGACATGTTTTGGAAGAGCGTTCCAGTTTATGTAGCAGTTTAATACATTTGTATATTAATTTAAGTAATTTTGGTCTGAGATCATGAATATGATGAGAGAAGTGTTTGTTAGGAATACATTTTAGTGTGGTATCTATAATGGCTTTTAGAGGAGATTCCATATGAAATTAAGTTTATGAATGTTAGAAATGCTATCTAGATTCACAGAGCTTAATCTTGACTTTTGCGAAATTAGACCAGTTATCATCTGTTAGATCATGATACAAAAATACAAGTTTTTCATCATTGAAGTATTGATAAAGATTGGGTTGATTGAAATAAAGGCTATGAAAGTAGATATAATAAAATGGTTTAAGAAAGATGTATCTACAGGAATGACTTGATGGTTATTGAAATTTGAAAGTAAGAACGAAGCAATAAAATGTAATCAATAGTTGAATGTGAAGATCCTTGAATATACGTATAGAGATCATTAATATTTCTTACTATTTTAATAAAATTGTAAGTATTGATGAAGTTGTTATTTATAATGTAATCAATAAATTATTTAGAATGCGAGAGGTAATGAGATCTGGACAGATCAGTATTAAAATCCCCTAAAATAATGATATAGAAATTAGCACAAATAGCTTCTTCTATGAGTACACACACATATTGTATTATTTTTAAATGAAGGGGTTTTTTAGAATATGATAAGTAAATGTTAATAACTCTAAATTTATTTTTGTTTTTAAATTGAAAGTTGAGAAAAAAATTCGATTGAAATAAGATAAATAGTAAAAAATATGGTTAGTGAGGTATTTCTTAATAAGAAATTCTACACCAAAGTCTGAATGTTGAGCATCAGCATCAGCATCAGTGAAAAAGAATGGTATAAATTTGTTATTGCAAATAGTTTTAAGAGGAAAGTAATAGAGTGAAGTAGTGAAATTAGTTTCTTATAATACAATAATATCTAAATGATTGATAGAATAAAGGTCAACTAAAAGTTGTTATTTAAGTAGGTCGAGAAGTGAACGAGTATTGTGAGTTGTAATTAAAAGAAGAGGTCAGGGTATGCAGATTCAGTGCTATCTATATTAATCCATATAGCATCTAGTTTATTTAGTTGTAAGATGAGTGTATTAAGTGATTTATTAGTCTTTCTATAAACAAATTTTTGAATACAAGTTACTACTTCAAGTGTAATATTGAGCTTTTCAATATTTTATTTGTTATTAAGATGTAGCTCTTCATTTTCTTGAGCTAGCCATTTGATTTTGCTTTCATACTCAACAATTTTGGATTTAGAGGTATTCACGCCTCTTTATACTAGATCTCATCAGTTTTCATATTAACTTTACCTTTGCCTTTATTAGTAGCATTAAGTTCAATAACTTTTCAGGATGAGTGTGAATATGTTCAGATGTCATTCTACAGTGTTAAGGTGACAAACTGTGAATATAAGATCATTATGAATTTTTGCTAATATTTCTGTAAGCGTATCTAATTTGAGCATGATCTTATAGTATCAAATAGTTTCCAATTGGATTGATTGTTTCTTTATTGTTTAAGAGAATTATAATTGTCCTTTATTTGATTAGACCAGGATCTATTAGTGTGAATTGATTCATTTAATGATAATTTATTATTATTGTTATAATTAAATGAAGGTTTAGAATGAGTAGGATGACAGAAGATTTGTCAGCAAGGTTTATTAGAATGAGTTCTGTTTGCAAAGTATGAGGATTTTTCAGATCAAAAATTATATCATCATCCTTAATAAAGATAGGTCTAATCAGTTTTTGAGAAGCAGAGTAGTTTTTAAATTAAACAGGTTTAAAATGTTGATAAAGATTCTATGTTTAGTGATCTTGAGGCATAGTATACTTCTTTCTACAAGAATGAGAATTTTGATCAGATGCAGCATAATATGCACATAATTTTGTATTAGGTTAGATCTAAACGAATCTTTTATTATTTAATATTATTTGGTCACCATTTATTGTAGTAAAGAGAGCTTGCTCTGATTCCATATGAATAAAAATATACTTTAGGTTATAATAATTAGATCAGACTTTAAGGATTGCCTATATCATTGCATTAATAGCTTTTGCTATAGGTTTAAGTTCACAACCAGAGGTGTCCTTAGGTAAATTAGTGAATTTGAAAGTGAATTTGAAACAAAGTTGAATTTCTTTAGCTGTAGCAGAGCAAGGATGAATACGAACTAAATCTTTGAAAATGAATTGGCCTTTAATATTATTAAAAATAGTCATATTGGTGTCTTTTTCAAAAGAGATGGTAGTTTGTTGCCACAAATTTTTGGTGATCATGGAACATTGTAAAACAGTTTCATATTTGGCAAACGTTGATTAATTTATGTGCTTAGAAGTTGATATGAGAATCTCTGTTACCTTGATCGCTAAATTGGGATTAAACTTAAATAAAATAAAGCATTCAAGGGGTTTTAATTTTAGATCTACCATTTCTGAAAATTTAGCACAAAGTGCTTTGTCTGCATTCAAACTCATAGAGAATTCAAATCGAACAATATTAAGCATTTTATTTATAGGTCTAGCTTGATAAAAGCATCAATGAAAGAATGAAAGTCTACGCCATTGAATATTTCACAAGCACAGTTAATTTTTTCCTTATTTGATTTACCAGAAAGAAAAGTTTTAGTAGCGCAGTAAATGTAGAAAGAAGAGGCATCGCAGATACATTCAAAAGAGAGGATGTTAAAGGGAGAACCACTTTTTTCAAGTAGATTTTTGAGGGGTCATGTGCTTAGTTTTCTTCTATAATGTTGGTATCTTTAGGAAGAATAGAAATTGAGACATTATCAGTTGAGGTTTCAAGTGATAGATCACCTTCCATGTTTCCTTAAGATTCAAAAGCGAAGTTTTGAGTTATCAAAATTATTATTTTCAATAGAGTCAGAACAATTAAGAACAGTTACAGTTTTCTTTTAAGGTGGTTCTGAAGACTTTTCATCAATTAGCAAATCAGGATAACTATAAGTATTACGTTAAACTTTTGGGTTGTTGTTAAATTTTTCTTTGTGTCTTTTCCCATAGTGTTTTTAAAGAGAGTGGAAAAGAGTTTTTTTAATTATAAGGATAATCTGACAAATTTTTTTATTTTTTTTTTATTTTTTAAAGTGCAGCAGTTTTGCATGATCTTTACTAAATTTATATAATACTAGGTATATATAATAAAATAAAAATACAAAAATATCTATAAATTAATTTATAAGCTAAACTATTTTATTAATACTAACCTTGCACTTTATCGAACTAAACTATAAACAGAAAAGAAAAGAGAAGAAACCTTAACTAAACTAAATATTTATACAGTTATCAAATATCTGAAAGGAAGGGCGTGATTACTGCCATTTCAAAAATTTGACCAATAGGAGCTATAGGCAGTAGTCGCTAAAAAGGATGCAGAGTTTGATGTTGAGGAAAGAGGAGAGAAGTGTGAGAAATCTGAGAAGACCCAAGGGATATTATAATCTTCTTCAATGTTATTAGCAATTTTTCATTCATTCAGAGCAGTATTTCTTTTTATCCAAATCTCATAATAAGATGTGGAAATATTATGATAAAGTGAAGATAAAAGGCCATGCTATATATTTTTTGCAGACAAGCAAACTGTTACTTTGTCTAACAGAAATAAAGGTATAATATCTTTAAATAAATCAAGAAACCAAAAATCAGTTGAGGTAGGTGATGAATTTCAAATAAAATCTGATGATATTTCTTGAACAAATGAGTCATCATTAAGAGTATTTAACTCTTTGAGGTGAGTAATAAATGTTATTTATGTGAAGCAACTAAATCTGAATGTTTGGTTTATTATTAGAATATAGTCACAGGCACTCAAAATCTTCAGTTTAAGAATGACAATAAAAACATTGTAGTGATATATATGTATTAGGGATTTGAGAGTGAATTACCTTTAAAGTAAGAAGCATTTGGAGTAAAATTTTAATTTTAAATTTCTTTTTAAAGCAGCCTATAAAGGATGTCTTATAAGAAGATTCTTTGTTGTTCAGAATCTTGAAGAGAAGAAACCAATCTATGAGTTTGTCATGATATTTGCTTAGATGAGGAAGTGAGAGTAGGGAGTCTACCCAGACAACTTGAATTTTGTTTTTAATAAAGAGATGATGAGGAGTTATAATTGGAATGGAGTTGTAATAGAAGTAATAGCCTAGATCTAGATGTTCTTTGTTAATAGATAATGGTTGAGCAGGGATTTGTTTTGCTAATTTGTCAACAGTATTATTAAGAGGATCATCACTATGAGCTTGTACTTTGGTAAACGAAATGGAAATGTTATTTTGTGTAATGAGGCTAAATAATATTGACTAAATGTGAAAATATGGTATTTTGAAAGCAGAATTAATGGATAAGGAGTCACAGAAAAGGAAGGAAAGTTTATGGAAAGAGGAGATAGTGACTTGTAAATCAATACAGATTTCAATAATAGAGTTAAGAGGCAAAACGTATATAGCAGCTAATATAGCAACAATTTTAGTAAGAGTGAAAAAGGGACTTGGTGATGAAAGAGTAGCATTAAAAGAAAATGCTAGCCAATTTGGATCAGTTTGTAATCATACAATACCCAACCGGCAGTTTGAGGAACCTAAGGAGGTAAGAGAACCATCTGTGTAAAATTGAAGAGAAGTAGCAGAAGTAAAGTTAGATTTAAGAGTGTCAAGTAACTTAATTGAATAAACGTCAAAGGTAAAATGGTTAGATCTGGTAAAAACCTCGATGAATATTAGTAAGGATTAGTTAGTTTGGAAAGCGTAACTTACTGTAACATAAAATCAGAAAGGCTGAATCTCTATCCTATATATTTGTTGTATTGGATTTTAATTTTTGTGCAAAATTGGACTGGAATTTCAAAACACAGGAATTGTGAAAATTTTTTCAGACATTTGTGAAAATTTTTGTAGAATCAAAAAGATTATATCTGTTACATAGATTAACATTTGCTCTGAAATTTGAGTCATATGTGGCTATATAATATTATGCATATATTATGTTGTTATTGATAGCTCTGACTTTTTCAATTATATAAGTCAAAAATTGGTTAGATTAAATAACCATAAAAGTGGGATTATTATTATTATTTTCTTTTAATTGAATTATTGTTAAGGGTAGGTCACAAATCAATGGGTGTGGTGGACATGTTATCGTCATATTCCTAAAGGAGGTATAAGTCAAAAGTTAAGACTCTAAATTTTGAAACCAATTTACTCATGATATATATGTGTTGAAAAGCTAATTGATATCAAATGATATAAAGAGATAACGCTGTTAACCGTATGCTTAACCATTGAACTTAGACTTAATAACAGGAAATAACATGCGAGAAATTACTAAGTTACTGTGGAATAAGTCCTATCACAATCAACCTTAGGTTTATATTTTAAATGAATAAAAATAACTTTTAACAACTTGTAAACACGATAAATACAATTGATACATTGAAGGATTTTTAATATGTGTAGTTTAGAAAAAGATTCTTTTATTGTAGAGATTTGTATCCTTAGCAATCCTTAACCTTGGATTCTAAGTCTTGAACTTGAACTATTGAGTTTACACTATTATCTCTACCCTTTTACAAGAACAAATTTCTATCCTATTTATATAAAAATACAATTATAAGAAACTACTATCTAACGTTAAACTATTTTATAACGATAAAATAAATATAAAAGATAAATTATAATTTAACGATGATAATAATAAAATAGATAATAATAATAAAATATAAGAATAAAATAAATAAAATAAAAATATTAACTAAGTTAAAAATACTAATGATGTTAATAACATTGATCATTCGTCAATCTTTGTAGTGCAGTAAGATTGACTTCATATGGTATCAATTTTCTCCTCTAAATTTGCAGCTCCTGCAAAAATTTCATAAGCTTCGTCGATCAAGTTTTTGAACTCTTGGGATTTAAGATTATAAATCGTCCTAAAAGTTATTTTCCTAGTACGTCCAATTTGTGCAATTCCCAGAGTTTCAAAAAGATAATAAGTCCTTTTTAAGGTTTGCCAATAGTATAAGGTCATTTGTTCTTAAATTGAGTTCGTTTGGCTGGACTTGAAGTTTCTGTCTCCATTATTTATTCAAGATAAAATGCATTAGCTAAAGCTAATACTCTATTTTTCAACCTGGTAGCTCGTAATAAAGCTCTATAAGTAGTTTTGACTTTTTGTGCAGTTGAATCAGTCTCCATGTAAGGTGAGGGAATATTGGTATCTACTAGGATGTTAACAGCCATTAAATCATCTTTAACTTCTTAAAATAAAGTCGTCATATTGAAAAATTTTGAGAAATTTTTAAAGGAATTCAACCCTTTATATAACAATCTGAGGCTCCCAATTTTAGCGATCATGATAAGTCTTTAATAGATTTCCATTTACAGGTGTACATAACACTCTTCTATCTATCTCTCTTATCTTATATGATCCATTCATTAAAACCTGATGGATATAGTAAGGTCCTTTTTACTTTGGGTTTAATTTACTAGACCATTACTTATCTTTAGCTGCATTATAGTAAAGTACTTTATTTCTAATCTCAAATTGATAAAGATAATCAATTTGTCTATCATGATGATTTTTTTGTTTTTGTTATGCTATTGTAATATGATTTCTTGCAATTTCTCTAGTTTGGGATAATTGATCAATCAAATTTTGTAAATGTTTAGATAATGTGACATTTGGATCATCAAGATCATCCAGGGGTAATGTTGCATTTCTCCATGTATAAGATAAAAAGGAGATATTTTTGTGATTGAATATTTACTTATACGATATGCAAATAAGGTTAGTGTAATTTGTAGATCCCAATTATCTAGATCTTATGCTGTTTTTGCTAAAGATTCATACAAGGTACGATTAAAACGTTCCACTAAACCATTTGTTTGGAGGTGGTAAGGTGTTGATAGTAGATGTTTGATTTTAAATTTATCCATCAAATTCTTGATCATTTAATTATTAAAATAGGTTCCTCTATCAGAAAGGATTTTTGTAGAGCATCCGTGACGACAGATTATGTATTTATAAATAAATAAGGCAACCTGTTCTGCAGTAGCTTCAGGAACAGCTTTAGCTTCAGACCACTTAGTAAAATAGTCGACTGCCATGATGATATGTTTATTTCCACTTGATGTTATAGGTAAAGGTCCAATAAAATCTATACCAATTTGATAAAAAAAGTGCTTGGATTGGTATAGAATGTAGCTCTTCGTATTTCTTTAGTTTTCTTCTTCTTTGATAGCTATCGTAAGAATGAATATATTCTCTAATATTTTCATATAATTGTGGCCAATAGTATCATTCTTTGATTTTATCGAATATTATATCTATTGCAAAATGTCCAGCATTTGGATCATTATGCATCATATAAAGTACAGCTTTCATTTCATATGATCGAATAATTCTGAGAAGCTTTTAGCGAACATGTTTATACAAATAATTATTTTTAATAAATGTTAAGATGAATGGAGGATTAATAAGAAGATGGGAGAATAATATCTAACATTTCATAAAGTTGAAAATATGCATTTTCTTGTTGAACTAGAACTGGTTCTTTCCACCATACGTCATTAACTAGATAAGTTGGTTTCATATCAGGGTGAATTTTTCCTCTTTCATATCCTATAATACAATCATGAATAATTGTACTATAAGGTAGATTCTTTTTACACGTTTTACAATAAGTGTGGATATGATGATTCTCAGTATTACAGGTAAAAGTACATTGAGATCCTCCTTTGGTAATAGATTAGTTGGCTATAACTGATTTAATTTTAATATTTTCACGATATATATCTTCTATTTCATCCTTTGGGCTTTCGTATCCAACTGCAGTAATTAAAGGTACATTGAAGAATTGTTAAAGTAATTGTTCCTCAAACCATGTTTCTTCATTATTTTTAATAGAGTTATGTTCAGAAGAAATGTGCCATTCGTCCTCTGATTTTTCAATTTTCTTAGTAGTTACCATGAAAATTTCACGTGTATTATCTTTGCATTTTTGGTTAGTATTAATTTGTGAGAGGGCATCAGTATTAGCATTTAGCTTCCCAGGCCTATGCTTAATTTCAAAATCATATTGTTGAAGTTTCATGATCCATTGTGCTCTTCTTCCTTTAGGAATTTTTGATGTTTGTAACCATTTAAGAGCGAATGGTCGGTAATAATAGTAAAAGGTTGTGAACTTAAATAATGGTGAAAGTATCTCACAGCCCATACAACTGCAAGACATTCTTGGTCAGTTATTCCATAATTTTGTTCAGCTTTGTTCATACTTCTGCTGACATATGCTACCACACAATCAAGCCCATTTTCTAACTTTTGGGAGAGAACAGCTTCTAAGCCATTTCTAGAAGCATCAGTGTATAAGATAAATGGTTTATTAAAATTTGGATACTGCAAAATGGGTGCAGTAATTAATTTCTCCTTTAAAATATCAAAAGCCTTTTGTTGAATATCTGTTCACAAGAACGGTTCTTCCTTTTTCAACATTTTAGTTAAAGGTTTGGCAATTTTTGACAATCCTGAAACAAATCATCGATAATATGAGAATAATCCTAATGCAGACCTTAAACTTGTTAAGTCAACTGGAATGGGAAAGCTTTTAACTTTATTTATTTTTACAGGGTCAGGTTATAATCCACTTCTTTCAACTACATGTCCTAAGTATGTTA
>CAJVPQ010001086.1:0-20500 GCA_910591825.1 Funneliformis caledonium
TAGAGAAGCTATTAATAGAAAAATTTATATTGAAAGAGGCAAAATTGCATTTTTTTTAGTATTTAATTATATATAAAGCTCTTTCTCTATCAGTTGTCAGTTAACATTTAGTTTTTTATATATTAATATAAGCTTGATTAAAAATAAAATCAAAAAATAAAGAGAAAATTGAGAAAGTAATATTAGATGATTTGATAAATAATATTAAAGTAATGAAAATAGTAGTTAAACAATACCTTTAATAATATTAATAAAAAGAAGTTATGTAAATTTGCTCATAATGACTAGAACAAATGTAAGGGTTTAAAATATCATTAATTTTATCAGAAAATTTAGATTTTAAAGTATAAATAAACAGTTATTATTTTAGGTACATAATGAATTCTAAGGTTAAAAATCATAAGTATTGTCTAATATTAAAGTAAAATTAGAAGTGATTAAAATTTTTATTATAATTGTTATAATGGTAACATTTCTAAAATGGTAAGTATAATAAAGGTTGTGTGATTTTTATAAATTGAACTGTTGAAAGTTGTTTGAGAAGAAATTTAAGTTTTATATTATGACTACTTATTTTATTGAATAATATTACGATTACTAATTCAATTTAAATAAATTTAAAGTTAAAATTCAATTTACTTATAAGTGTGAATATTCAGTATTTTATTTAAGATGATAGTAATTAATGAAATATTTGGTATTAGTATAGTCTTTTAAAAAGAAAGAATAAAGAAGATATATTCTAGAAATATTTATAAGATAAAAAAGAAGAGAAGATTTTATTAATTTATTAGTTTTATTATTATAAAGATCGTTAGAATGAGCTGTAACTTTAAAAATTATCATATTAATTTATTGTACTTAAATGATTTTAAAAATAATAGACTAAAATATAAAAAAAGGAATTTTAAACATAAGGAAAGGATAATTGAATACGTTTAATTTAATTATATAATTATAAATATAAATAAAGGCTAAACTATCTGTGTAAATTGCAATAGAAAAAGATGAAGGACTAATTACTAAAATAAGAAGTAGAGCAAAAAATTTTAGCATTGATGAAGTTGATCAAAACAGTAGAAATAATAATTAAGAATTTTATATCTAAGGAATTATGTATCAGATAGAAAGATAAACTTAAATATGAAGTTAAAGATATAAGAATAAATTTGTGAGAACTGTCTGTATAAAATTTTAGAATTTTTCATTTTAAAGTAAGTGATAAAAATTTATTAAAGAGAAACTAATACTATTATTTGAAAATAATTTAGAAATAGTAATAAAGGTGAAATATTAAGAATAAAATTGTTTAACAAGAAAGTAGAAAGACATATTGTTAAGTAGCATTATTTTACTTAATCAATAATAGTCTAAATATTTCTTTTGAGAAGATACAGTTTATTATCATAAATTAAGGTAAAATCAGTAACTTCTATAACCTAAAATAGGTTATTATCAATAACATTTTCACAGGGCTAAGCTATTATTAATGTGTTAAAATTTAAAATAGATTTATGAGAATTGAAAAAATATCCTAAATATAGAGTAAAAATATTTTGCTTTTTAGAGACAGATATAAGATCATTATTAAAGACTGAGTTATTAATATAATGCTGAATGACTACTTTATTAGGAATAAAATAGGATTTGATAGCTTTTTTAATAATATTTTAGCTGAATAAGGTAGATTATAATAGTTTTATTCTGATGTATCAAAAAGAGCAACCTAGGGGTATTTCTTTTTATCATTAGAAGGGATAATATGAATTCTTAAGAGATAAAATTATCAATGTAGTATTCTAATTTGAGATAATTTGATTGAATGAAATTTACAAGAACAGTTTATTATAAAGTAAACAACCATTCTAAAATAGCTTTAATATTAGATTTATTGGTTTTAAAAGATATGTTATAATATTTTATTAAAAATTTTTTTGGTTAATTAATTATTCAAAAAATAGAACTTTGCATTTTCTTAACAAAGGAATCTATTTCTTTTTTTACAGAATTATAGAATTAAGTGTTATGATACCTCTCTGAATTTGAAAATTAAAAAATGTCAAAACAGTCTTTTGCATTAAAAAGGATGCTTAGAGATAAAGTGTTAGTATATTACAGAGATAATTATTGTGTTACAAATAATAAGATCATTAGATAATCAGAAAAAGTTTTAGATTTATTTGAGACAAATTTTAGTAGTCAAAGAAAGGAATAATTTTGATGTATCTCTATTAATAATTAGCGTAAAATTTTGAAAGAAAACAATTAACTAAAAATGGTATTCAAGTTGAGAGATAAGTACTTAATTTATATAGGTATTTTATTTATTTATCTATTATTGATTTAGTTTTAAATTTTAAGATAAAATCAGTAATTTTATTCTCCAATTATTATTTTACGAATTTTTTGTTATATAGTGCTAAAATTCAAATACCTAAAAATCTAGTTGACTTATTAAGTTTCTTTGTCAATATAGTAATTAGACTATTTAAATATATGTTATAAAATGAAATGTCATTGATAGTTGTTTTAAAGATAATGATAAAAGACTTTTCTAAATTGACTTGCATTGAATTGAGATCAAAGAAAGATTAGGTTATATTAAAAATATCTTCAAATTAGAACAATTATTTGTAATTTATAATATCATCTATATAAGCAGAGTTGGGTATTGATGTGAAGATATTAAGGGTATCTGATTTATTAATGTTAGGTGATCATGAGATATTTAATATATAACCTAAGTTAGATTTTTGAATACGAGAAAGTAAAGAATCATAATAGATTATTATAATAGAACTATCATAATCTAATTGATCTATATACTATATTGTAAGTAATTACGTAAGTGACATAGTTAACAATTAACTTAATAGATGTATTTAATTTATGTAATACAAGAAAATGTAGATCAAAATGTCAAATATGTCAAATATATTTAATATATTTAACATATCTGATATATTTAATATATCAGATATACCTAACATATAATATATTAGATTTATATTAAAAGTATATAAAGGACACTAAATTCTTGACAAGAAAGTAACTATTAATTATTAGATACAATCTGATCAGTTCAATGATAACTATGTGTAACCTTCTTTTGTAAAGATAGCATAAGGCTACTCTTTTCTATTTGTGATTAATTCTTCTTTATATTTTCTTATTTTAGTATTTTTAGCTTTTAGTTTATTTATTTATCAATAAATCTTTATTTGATTTACCTGAAACATTTTGTGATATCTTATATTAGTAACATTTTACGTTTATTTTTAGCTTAACATATGGAAATATACTCAATAATATATTAAATATATTGGGCAATATATAGTGAATGAATCATATATTCATCGTAAATTTGAATATATTTTTCAATATATAACAGAACCTAACCAACTGAGGTATAAATATATTTTACAGTATATAAAAGAACCATTAACTTAAAGAGACAACTATTAGATTACTATGTAAACTTTAAAAGAATTACCACTCAAATATTCTATCTAATAGTCACTATTTGACAGGATTATACATTAATATTATCTATAGAAGTGGTAAAATAACCTTACCTTAGTTAATGCTAATAAAGATATTATAGAAATTAGTATTACTATATGTTGTAAAAATATTATTCTTTCTATTGAGAAAGAGATTAGTTATAAGAAAGATGAAGAGATCTAGAATTTTTAATTTGGTTAATGTTTTTTTAACATAAAAATATTAATTCTATAGTATGCTTTAAATATATTCTAAAATAAAATATATAAGTTTAATTTTTAATACTCAGATATTTTTCTTTTTAGATGATAAAATTCCAATATATTATTAATTATATACAAGGGTTCGAGAATTGATTAGTATGACAAATTAGTGAAGTTTAAATCTATTATCATATTATTTTTAACAAATATATCTTACAACTATTGATTCAGTAATTTGATAAATACTTTTCTAACTGTCTAAGTAATATAATTAGACTAGTATTATTAAATTAGCAGTTCTGTAATTTATGTTTTAGTATCAGATAAACATAAGTTAAATTTCATTGTACTAGAATGTATTTATTGATCAAATATATATATATTATATTATAAAGGAAGTTCTTGTATTTTGAATTAAGTTTTATTAATATTTTGTTAGAGATTTTGGAAGAATCAAATGCTTTATGATCAGATAAGTATTTGATAATATTATTTCATTTGTCAATTAAAAAAAATTTATAAATATATCATAAGTATCATCTGGTATATCGTTAATAGGTTTATAGTAATGTTCTCAAAGAGGCTAATTTAAAAAAATTAATAGTATTTAGATCAGTAACTATTTAAAAATATTTAGCAGTATGAAATTTGATAGCTTTAGGATTAAGAACTAAATGTTAATTCAGAGTATTGTATTCTATAATTGCATTATCTAGTACAATAGTTTTACAGTTCTTTTTTAATAAAAAGTCAATCATTTTCGTAGAAACGTCTTTAAAGATATTAATATATTTTTGAATGAACTTATGAATATGGTTATTATTTTCTGATTTACTAATCACAATTTGTTTTGCTTATAATGATTTAAAAATACCATATTTGAGTTCATGGATATATAAAAAGAGATGATTATTATTATAGTAAGCATCAATAAAATTAGAAGAAATAAGATATTTAGCTGAAGTTTTTAGAATAAAATTATGATCATTAAAAGAAATAGGAAATGTATTAGAAAATATAGCATTAAGAAAAAATTGAGAAAATGAGTGAATTTTATATTAGTAATACAATTTACGAAGTTAATTTATTTATGAATAATAGAATTTAAATATAAATAAGGTAAATTATAATGGGCAAATATAATTTGTTTAAGAATGTACTCAAAAGCTGATATTATAACTATTCGAATAAAAACCTTCTAAGCTTTATTGATGAAACTGTTTGAATTATACATATCTTAAATTGAAAAGTTATTAAATTTAGTATTTTATTTGAGTAATAAATCAGCCTATCAGAAAAAAAGTCCCAATATAAATAAGTAGTTTTATTATAAAGAAATTTTATTTTGTAATTTTGTGTTGTTTTTAATTTTTTTATAAAAAATTATGAGTAAAGTATAATTAATGATTAGTTAAGTATAAATAAAAGGATTTATTTATTTATTTAAGATATTAAAGGATATAAAATCATATGAGAGATTAGTAGAGGTAAATATGTAGTTAATATAGGAAGTTGAGTCGTATGAAAAAGTGAAGTAAAAAGTAGAAGGGTAGGTAGATTAGAAGAGGAAAAGAGTATGAATGAAATTAAGTTAAAAATATTATATAAGAAGTTTTACAGCTATTATTAGATTTTAGATCTATATCTTTTATTTATACCAATATTAAAATCTTCTATTAATACAATATGAAAATTATGACATAAATTATCTATTAATATGTTATTAATTTTTTTAGATTTGAAAACAATATTAAAAATCTTTTTTATCATTATAAGAAGCAAGTAAATATACTTAAATGACTTTGAATTTGAATTTGTTTTGAATTGAAAATAGAAAAAATATGATATAGTCAAAAATGATTCTTGATTAAAAATATATGTATTTAAATTGTTTTAGATTATTAATCCAATATCTTAATAATTTTGATAATAATTAGAAGAGTGAAAAAAGTATTTAAAGGATTTGTTATAGAGATTCTTATTAAAATGACAAACTTGTAATAAGTTTAAATAAGTTTCACTTAGTTCAAGGATGTTTATATTAAAATTATTAAAAAAGAAATCAATATTTTATAATTTAGAATTTGAAGAACAATTTCTGATATTATGTGTTGCAAAGAAATGAGGTTAATATTTGTGAAAAAATTATTTGAAAGTATATTATTATTATTAGGATTTGTGTAATATGATTTTATATTATTATTTGTATGATATATACTCATTTAGAGAAGAATAAAAACATTTGAAGGATTTGTTGAATATTATTAGTGATGTTCTTAATTTTTGAATGGAATTTGCAAATTGATTTTTAATACTAGTTACTTTTTTTTAAAGAAGAGATGCTCTTTAAAAGAATCAGTAGAGGTTGATTAAGCAAAGATTTAGATAAAGGGTTAATAGAATCATTAAAATCTATTTCACTGTCATATATTTCTTTAATGTAAACTATATTATTACGTTTTCTAAATTAATTAGGTAATAGTTGATATTTTGTTGATTTTTTTAAAGAATAATAATTTCATTTTTGTGATGATAACTTCATCAGCAAAAGCAGTCAGTTTATTATCAATATTATCTAACTGTTTTAAAATATTTTTTAAAACTAATGTAATATCAGTTGAACTTGATTATTATTTTGAAGTATTAAAACTGTTTTTTAATACATCAGCATATGAACCTTTTGAGGTCTAATTCAATTATATATTTGAGGTATAATTATTTAATTAATTGTTAATTTATAGGAAGACCTATAAGAGGCAGATTAAAATAATTGTATAATTATCAATATGAGTTTGAAGATTTTTGAAAAGAATAATTTTTAGCTTCGTAATTAGAACTATCATATCTATGATAATATGATATAGCAGGATTAACCTAAAGTAATACATTCGATTTAAATTTGTGTTAAGATTTAAATGTAACATCATAATCATCTTAATTATTAAAGTTAATATAAGCATAAAGACAATTTTGATATTAAAAATCTTGTGAGATAAAATATAATTTTATATTTGTATTAAGAAAGATTAAGAAATTTCATTGAGTCGTATTAAAGGATAGTCCAGTTAATTTTAATTCGAATTGTTGTCATAAAATTAATTACATAGTGTTAAGATCAGTAGATTTAATACATATTGTAAAATCTAATAATAGTATAGATTACACGTTATCATAGAAGGATTTAATTACATCAGATGATTCGTATACTATAAAGACTATCTGTTAAGAAATTCTGGTGATCATTAAAAATTTTATAATTATGTTATATTATTAAAAAAAAATTTGTATAACATTTGATTTGACAAATAAGAAAATATCATTGATCCTAATGCATTTTTCTTTTTTAGCGTTTATTCTTTATTTCTTAGCAAATATATCAGTAATTACAAATATAGGGTTGTATTACATCTCCTGAACTTTTATTACAGCATATATTAATTGTTAAATAGAGTAAAAATAGACAAAGAACTTTCTTAATTTAGAATTATAAAAAGCTTCTTGGCAGCCTGAAAAGTTAACAAATAATCTGTTAATAAAATTACGTTTATCAGCTATAGATTTTTCTGTGATATTTGCAATATTATCAGATGTAAAAAAATGCGTTAGAGAGGTAATTATATTGAAAGTGATTTCTTTCGCGTTAGAATCACATGATTGGTCAGATTCATTTACATTATTTTCCACTTGCTTTGTTATAGGGTTTTGGATTTTTTCTATAAGTACTTTGTTTTCTTGTTGTTAGTGACATTTTGATGAGAAGTTTGATGGAAAGAGTTATATATATTTTTGTAATTATTAGATAATAAATTATTAATATATATTGATAAGTATTAATTTTAAAAGTTTAAAAATACTACTATTAGATACAACATAATATGATAAATCAATATTTTAAGTTTTCTAAAATGTTTGTGCACATATGATGTCATAAAATGTGTTACACACTGAGTTTAAAGTCTTCCGCTATGCTTCGGACAATTACTAGTTTCTATCGGAACCAATCAGCGAAAGCAACGCCATTTTCTCCGCCAAAATACTATATATGTAAAATCTAATCACAAGATCGGCGAGCAATAAGTTAATACCTTCTCATTTACATCAAGTACATTTCTTGTTCGTTGTTAAAATGACTGCTGAATCAGACTCAGAATTAAAGAAATCGAATAAGCTGATAAAGAACAAACAACGCCGAAAAAAGAAAAAGAGGCCACAATATAAAGTTGAAGGAGTAGAAAACGATACGAATGGAAAAGACAAGGTGATAATTAAATAATTTTAATTTCTGATTAATAAAAAAAAAAATAATATAATATTATATTATATTATATTTCTAAAATTGTCGGATATTTTGACTTAAATTGTAAACCAATGCTACAATAAATTATATCATTCAAATTATATAATGAAAAAAGTCTTCAGAAGTCGATGACGTGGAAAAAGTGGAAATTGAGTATGTATTACAACCTCTGGATGTATCTAACGATCCTTACTTTGAAGAATTCTCAAAGGTTTTTGCCCATTTTCAGATCGCCAATAACGAGTCTGAGGTATCGTGTTCTCAGTAAATGTTTCTATATTTAAATATTTTATACGGTAATCGAAAGCATGATTTTTATTGAAAGGATAACATTTACTAAAGAACTTGGATAATGGTATAGGCACAGCCAGAGATTAAAGAAGAAGAAAAAGATGAGATTATTAAGTCTCAAGTCGATACAAAGGCAAAGGATTCAGATGTAGAATCAGACATGGAGACTGAAGAAGATAAACAGGACAAGGTGTCAAAGAAGAAACTAAAAAAACTGGCTCGATTAAGTGTTGCACAATTGAAACAGTTAGTAAAAAGACCAGAAGTCGTTGAGGTACAAATTGAAATTGTTTCTTTTTACTTATTAAAGCAAAGTACGGATTTGATATTAATTCAAAAAAAAATTTTTTTTCTTTTAGTGGGTGGACGTTACAGCAGCAGATCCTAAACTTTTAGTTAGCCTTAAAGCTTACAGAAATACGGTTCCAGTTCCACAACACTGGTCTCAAAAAAGAAAATATCTTCAAGGAAAAAGGGGAATAGAAAAACCTGCCTTTGATTTACCTGGTATTTATTTTGCTGATTATTTATTATGTGTCGTTTAAATTATACTAAACTAAGTTTTTATTAATTTAGAATTCATCAAGGATACTGGTATAATGGAAATGCGTGAGGCTGTTAAAGAAAAAGAAGATGCGGCCAAACTGAAGCAAAAGACACGTGAGCGTGTACAACCTAAAATGGGAAAACTGGATATCGATTATCAGAAATTGCATGATGCATTTTTCAGATTTCAGTCCAAACCTAAGTTAACGATCCACGGGGAATTGTGAGTCAAGTTTGATTTGAAAGTCTCCATTATATGGTAAGAATTTATTGATTTAATATTGTGTTTATTGTTAAGGTACTACGAAGGTAAAGAATTTGAGACGAAGCTCAAAGAAAAAAAACCAGGACAACTTTCAGAAGAATTGAAAGCGGCCTTGAATATGCCACCGCTTGCTCCTCCACCATGGTTAATTGCAATGCAACGTTACGGGCCTCCACCTAGTTATCCTAATTTGAAAATTCCTGGGTTGAATGCACCGATTCCAGAAGGGTACATAATTTAATCTTTGGTACTAATTAAGGAAAATTGTGTAATTAATGTTTATTATTTTTTTTTAAAAAAAAAAAAATAGGGCTCAATGGGGTTTCCATCCTGGTGGTTGGGGCAAACCTCCTGTAGATGAAGTAAGTTTTAGATACCTATCGAGTGAAAATTTCAATAAATATTAACTTTACTATTTTTATAGTATAACCGTCCTTTGTATGGTGATGTCTTCGGAACATACCAACAAGAAATTCCGTCTGATGTAATTTTTTTTGTTTGGTTTTTTTTTTTAAAAAAAAAATTCTGTTTTTTAAATTATATTTAAATTATATAGATTGTTCAACCAATTGAACGTTCATTGTGGGGTGAACTAGAGCTCGAAGAAGAAGGTAAGGGATATGTTTTTTATTTTTATTTATTTTGTAGAGTTAATAATATTGTTCTAAAATGTAAAATTTATCATATAATAGAATCAGAAGAGGAGGAAGAGGAAGAAGAGGAAGAAATTCCAGAAGATGAGTCTGCTGCGTCTAAAGCATTACAAGAAGGTCTGGTTACTCCTAGTGGCTTGTCAAGTGTACCAAGTGGCTTAGAAACTCCCGAATATATTGAGTTGAGGAAATTCCAAAACACCTCGACATCTACTGCAAACACGGCAAGCATAGCGAGTGGTTTAGAAACACCAAATTTTATTGAATTAAGAAAATATCAAAAGTACGAATTTGAATATCCAAATAAAATAATGATCATGATTTTCAAATTTTGTTAACACCCGAATTTTTTTTTGTACAGGAGTGAAGAAGATGAGCCTAAGCAATTATATACAGTGCTTCCACAAAAGGAAGCGTCGATTTCGGGATTTATGGGATCACAACATGTATATGATATATCATCAGCAGCGGCAACAGCAACTGCGGGAGCAGCAACAAAGGGAACTAAGGTAAATTAAAATATTCCACAGAAATTTTGTAATCTTGACTAATAAATAATGTTACAATTTTTATAGCGAAAAGCAGTTGGTGCTGGCGTTGATGTAGCTTTGGATCCTTCAGAGATGGCTAACCTGGACGAAGAGACTTTAAGAGCCAAGTTTGAAGAAGCTCAACAGGTTATTGAAATATTTTTTTTAATTGCTTTTTTTATGAAGGTAAAATTTTTTTTATTAATATGCTATATTTTTAGGCTACTCTACCTGAGGGAGCACACGAAGATTTTTCTGATATGGTTGCCGAACATGCAAGTAAACAAGCAAAGAAAAGACAAAAGGTTGCAGATTCACGAGCAGCAGCAAGGGATTCAGGTCCTGGTGGAAGTTCAGGAACCAAGAAATATAAAGAATTCAAGTTTTAGCCAAGTGATTGGTAGGTACAAACTTGTTTTTTTTTTTTAAAAAAAATAATTTACATGAAAGAGGAAAATTTACAATAGATATAATGAAAATATAAATAATAAGTAAAAAAAGACTTTTATAATTTACAAATGGAATTGAATAAAAAATATATATATGTGAACATTTGTGAATAAAATATATAACACAAATTTAAAAATTTTGAAAATTCCTTCATTACATTGAAGGTATCATCTCATTGTGAAGAATATCTTCAGCTTTATCTTCACCGAAATGTTTGGCAACTTCATTAAATTCATGATTTAAAGAATATCTCCAAATTTCTTTAGCATTTTCCCAATCTATCGAAACTTGATAACCACGTTTATAAAATATATTATATAATCTTTTGTAATCACGAGAATCCAAATAAGAACGTAATTTTGATGATACAGGATAAATTTGTTCTTCAGGATTCCATCTAAAAGAAAAAAAGAAAAAAAAAAAGCAATTAAACAATGAAATGTTTTATAGGATGTAATTGATGTAATATCAAGTGAAACAACTTACATTTCTATTTCATCATCACGATTTCTTACATGACCATTGCAAAATGCCCAAGATACGGCCGATAAACCATGAATCCTCAAATCATCTGCTAACGAATCTACAAACACAAAAGAATAAGCTTTTAGTATATCCTCGTAATAACGCGATGAAAACATAAAGTGAATTGAATTATTTACCACATAAACAATCAAAATAAGCTTGAAAGGCCGGATTGAGGAAAGTATAATGTTGCATGTGATATACGTATGCATTATGAAAATGTTCAGGAACATTAGAGAGACCATCCCAACCTTATAAACAAAGAAATCAGTAAATTCGAGTTAAAAAAAAAAAAAAAAAAAGAATGAACGAATGAGCAGGTAAAATACCTTTGTGAACAGCCAAACTTATCAACATCTTACCAGCTTTTCTACCAAATCTTAAACCGGGATAATTTTGACCTGGAAATTGAGGTTTATCTTTGGAAAATTCACCACGTGGATCTAAATGAAGGAAGTGAGAAAATAAACACATTTAACAAAATCATTCTATCTCATTATGAAATAAATAATAGCATTACCTTGCATACAAATCCATTCGATTAAACTTAATAAATATCTATCGTTTAAATGATTTTCCATAAATTTATAAACTTCCGAGGCGCCAAAACCATCAATGTACTTAATCTTTTGGATTTGTTTATCTTTAAACTTTTCATTATGAAAAGTTTCGATCCTTCTTAAAATTTGATAAGTTTTAAAATCACTTAAAATGAAATCTTTTTTTCTTACAAATAAATTAATTAAAAATCGTCCATTAATCAAAGAATTGGTATACAATGATTTGTCAGTTACACACAATTGATGTACAAAATAATCGGAAGTATCAAGATTAATGATAATGTCTTTGTATCCTCTCTTCGCTAATTCTTTTTTTATACCGTATTTATCAAGATACAAATGAATTTCATCTAAAGAATAATCTCCTAAAAATTTTTGTGTGGAAGGTGCAAATAGATCATCATCCGTCAATACAAATGATGGTAATTCATATGCGTGTGCTAATTGTTGTAACGTGTTAATGAATTGGAATGAATTTATTGAGGAATTTACTCTATTGCTTAAATTTTCGACGAATTTTGTTAGATAATGATTGGTTTTTGTTGTAACGTTTTGATCGATTATGGAAGGTGGTATTTCTTCTTGAGGAACATGGTTGTTTTGTTTTTTTATTTGTTCAGACATTTTATATGTATATATAAATTTTTCGCGTTTGAAATTTTATTTAATTGTTTGAATTTATTTGAATTTATTTAAATTTTTTTTCGCGTCCCTTTTGTTTAAAAAAGGAAATTAAAAGTTTCAAAAAAATCAGGCTACAATTAAAACCTCACCTCATTATTAATGTTTTATTATCACAAAAATTTGAGGCAACAATTTACATCATGTCGTCTTGGCAAAGACCACCCCCCATGTGTTGATGTCGATGATTTACATCATGACACCTTTGATCAATGATAAAATAAATGACGTGATTTTTTTTTTTATTATTAAAAAAAATATATTCTTTCCTTGTTACTACCTATGGAACAAATCCCAATAATTGATTTTTCATTATTTGATCAAATTGATTGTTCTAAAGAAATCAAGAGAGCAAGTGAAACTATTGGATTTTTTTATTTAAAAAATCATGGAATTTCGCAAGATGAAGTTGATAAAATGTTTCAACTTGCAAGTAAAAAAAAAAAAAAATCAATTCTTTCCCTCTAGCGTAATTATTGCGCTAATAAAGATGATTTTTTTTTTTTTAGGCAAAAGAATTCTTTGATTTATCAAAAGAAGAAAAATTAAAATATACAGTGAATGAAAATTATAACGGTTATGTTTCTGTTCATCAGGAAATGCTTGATCCTTCAAACCAAAAAATCGGTGATTGGAAAGAGTATGTTTGTTTTCTTTTGAAAAATTCCTACTCGAAGCATATAAATTTCTATATTGAATCAAGTCCCATTTTTGATATATATACGTATATATATATATATATTGTAGATGTTTCAATTTCGGTAAATTACATGATGAAAAACCGAGATCACAAATATTACCTCCATATTTCGAAGGGAAAAGTGAATTCATTAATAAATTCGAAAAGGTTTCTATCATTGAAAAAATCAATCACCTCTTTTTCATTTCCATTCACTTAAGTGTTCGCAATGATTTAATTTTAATTTAATTTATTCAGAAATGTCATCAGTTATGTATGAAAATCTTGCAAGCTTTTGCTATAGCGTTAGAAATACCACCAGAAGAAGGTGGTAAGAATTGGTTTGAACAAAGACACAAATATGAAAATGATTCCGGTGATACATTAAGGATATTACATTATCCTCCTATCAAACATAACATTGATGAGAAAGATATTCGCGCGGGAAGGTAATAAAATGACATCTCATATATATATATATTTTTTTTTTCAATCATATGTATCAAAGAATTAAGCGACTCATCATTATTGCTGCGTAGTCACACGGATTACGGTTCCCTGACAATTTTATTTCAAAAAGATATCGGAGGTTTGGAGGTAGAATTACCTTCGACAAAACAATGGATTTCTGCTCCTGTGATTAATGATTGCGTGTTGATTAATATAGCAGATTTATTAGAATATTGGTCGAAAGGTTTATTTAAATCGACTAAACATCGTGTTGTATTTAATGATGATACTGTGAAAAAGGATAGATATAGCATAGCTTATTTTTGTCATGCTGAAAATGATGCTGGTTTGGATCCTATTCCAAGTAAATATTTAGAAAATTTGGTTCCGTTAAATCTGGAGAAGGGAATTTCTTACGGTGTCGACGGTGTTAAAAAACCTTCAACTGCCGGTGAACATTTAATGTATAGATTGGTCTCTACATACCAATACTAAAAAAAAAAAAAATTTTCTTTGAATACGAATAAAATGAAACTGTTGATACACCTTTGACAATAGAAAAGGGAGAAACTGCCGGGAAAAATAAAAATGGGAAAATTGATCGAATGTCCCCTGTAATCTTGTGATATTGTGAAACGAATAAAAAAAAAAATTTTAATATAAAAGTTTCATTCCCCAAATCTTTTCACTTTTTAGCTATTTTTGTATTGAAATGGGAGGAACGCAAAGTACAGAGGCTAAAGGATATGGATATCATGTATTACGGGTAACCGTGGAATTTAAAATTTATCTTTTTATTTTTTTTGAATTTGAAAAGTTGTACTAATTCGTTTTCCCCTTATTATATGATAGGTACAAGAGAATTCTCCTGCTTACACTGTAGGCATAGAACCATTTTTCGATTATATCGTTGGAATTAATGGAGTTCAATTGGTACCTTTTTTAAATTCAATTTTTTTTGAATTCGTTTTTTGTTGGAGAATTTCAATGCATTATTAAGTAACATTTTTATCATATCTTTGCTTAGGTTATTGATAGTTCATATCTTCAAGAACAATTGCTTTTAAATATTGATAAAGAAGTCATCCTTTTAATATATTCTACAAAAGAACAGGAATTTAGAGGTGTGTTGATAATTTTGCCTAATAGGAAGTAATTGTTGCTTCATTGCATCTTTTTTATTGATCAGTTTACATTGTTATTATTATTATTTGATAAAAAGAGGTTTCACTAATTCCTAATAGAGATTGGTCGAGCAATTCCCAAGATGGATTAATTGGTGAGAATTTTTTTTTAAGATATATATAGGTATTTATATGTTTTTTTAAAAGGAAAAAAAAAAAAAAATTTTAGTTGACTATTCTTAACTATGTGATTGAAGAATAGGTTGTAGTATTCGATATTGTTTATATGAGGTTCGTCGAATTCGAAATTAAATAATCGATCGAATCTTTATTTCAAAACTGTTTGATTAGATTTTTTTCAATAGATTCTAATTTTTTATTTCATTCTTTTGTTATACCGTAAAAAAAAATGATTTATAGAGCACTAACGAGAATGTGTGGCATATATTGGACGTTGCGGTGGATAGCCCGGCGGAAATGGCCGGTTTGGTATGAAATTTTAATTAGTTTTTTTTTTTGTTATTTCCCCCAATCTTAGAAATTATTAAATTTTCTTTTCGTATAACCTATAATCAAGGTCTCAATGACAGATTACGTAATTGGAACACCGCATGCTACCCTACGTAATGAATCGGATTTTTATGATTTAATTGATGTATATTTGGGGAAACCACTTCGACTTTATGTATATAATGCTGATTTTGATGTTTGTAGAGAGGTATTTTAACAATATTTCAAGATTTTCGAAAAGCGGGATGATTGGTCTTGGGGAAAAAAAAAAAAATTTATCAACTAATCCTTTGTTTCTACTGCCAAAAAGGTTATAATTGTTCCAAATCATGAATGGGGTGGTGAAGGATCTTTGGGTTGCGGAGTTGGTTACGGGTAAGCATTTATATGCACTAAACATTTGCCCAACCAATACTTTACTGATTTTTTTTTTTTCAAAAATCATAGGTATCTTCATAGAATCCCAAAAACGAACAAATTCAAATCACATGAACAAGAATTTACATTACCGTGGGATGCTTCACCTCAAGAGACACGGATAGAATCATCAGTACCTGCTACCACTACCAATTTAACCAATTATCAACATTATAATCCCGAAAATGATACTATAACACCAACTTTATATCACGTTGAAAGTAATAACAATGAGCAAAATGCTGAATTTTTTACTCCCGCAAATCTTCAACCAAAAATGATGAATATTGAAAGGGTGAGTAATGAAAGTGAGAATATAATAACTTCAGAAAAAGTTGGGATCAATGATAGAGAGATCGAGGAAGCTTTTGAAGAAAAAGTTATTCTTAATGAGAAGCAAGGAAAACAAGATTAATAATGATAACAATATACAAAATGATTTACATACGGTAAATTTTTTATTAATAGTTTAGGCTTTTTTTTTCTCTTAAGGTGTGAAGATCTTTTATAAAATTATTTTAAGAGTTTTCTAAAACAAATATTTAATTAGTAGTTTAATACAGTAAATTTTTTCTTAATAAAATTTATATATCTGGTAGTTCTTTTTTTTTTTTTTTTTTTTTCGTATATTAAATTAGTAAATATTTCAATACTTATACAAAAAAAAATATATATATATAATATAAAACATCCGACCAAAATTGAAATACAAGCATTTAACTATAATAATGATTTTTAATCCGAACAGTCAAAAAAAAAAAAAGGTTTAAACAGCTATTCTCAATTAAACTTTGGCTACTTGATTTGTTAAAATAAAATATACATATATCATATGTAGTATATTATTTTACGTATTTTAACGATAGTCGATTTCTTATTTCGTAAATTACAATGAAAAACTTCTTAGGGAAAAGAAAATACTAAATTTAATCATTCATCCCATTCCCAAACCTGTTTAATCCATAACTTCAAATTCACACGTCTTTGTAATGACAATTGGATAAATGGATGATCAAGCATTTGTTTAGGTGTAGGGCGTAACTCTCCATTCTTTTCCAAACTATTTAAAAAATGAGATGACTATTTAGAGACAAGAACAAAGTGAATAAATGATCTATACATATTTTTTAACGAAATTTTTACCAAATTTTTAAGAAATCTTTAAGTTCTTCACTCCATTCACACTCTGCACTAAGTGTGGGAGCAGGCATGTTCGCAATATGCGTAATTAATTCGATCGGGGACAATACAGAAGGAAACGGAAATTTATTTTCTGCAACTTCCATTATCGTTAATCCCAAAGACCATACGTCAGCAGATACCTTATATGGCAAACCTCGAATTCGTTCAGGCTAAATATTCAAATAATTAACATGAGATGGGCTGAACGAGCAAATGTCTACATTATGTAAAAAAAAAAATCGATCAATCAAATAGCTGTTCTCACTTACGGCCATATAATAACTAGTCCCCAAAAAAGTTTCTGCCATTGATGCGACTAGTTTACCAGAGACTCCAAAATCGCAAATTTTTATTTCTCCCCTCCTGGTCACTAAGATATTCGACGGTTTTATATCTTAAAAAAACAAGAAGATATTTCATTAGTTGCTACTTTAACCTAAGTAAATTATGTAAACAACTCTAACCTCTATGAATGATTTGTTTGCTATAGAGGTATACCAATCCTTTAAGAACCTAATACAATCATATAAGAAATCGTAAATCGTAAATTAAAATAAAATATAACTTGATATTTTTATAATAATAAAAACTTACTGATTCGCCAATTTTCCCAAGAATTACTTCTCCGATCCTTCCTTCTCTTTTGCTCACATTTTTGTAAATGGCATCTAAACTACCACCCTCACAATATTCCATGTAAATCGCGATCGATGAATTGCTATCTTCTAATGAAGCTCCAAAATATGCCACGATATTTGGTGAATGACATGTTCGAAGAAATTGAAGTTCACGAAGAATTTGCCTATGTATATTTGGCTCTGGGTCAACATTAATTTTCTGGAGAAAGGAATAATTTACATTTTTAGTATAAGATAAATATAATGATCAAAAATCTAGTAAAATTTGTTCGATCAATGAAAATTATATAAATATTAGATAGATCAAATTAATGAAGTTCAAAAATAAATTTTAAATTAAAATTAAAAAAACCTTTTTTGCCATTATGCGTCCGTCTCCAATATGTTTTACTTTAGTCACTGTACCACCGGCGCCCTCACCCAATCTAACCAGCTCTATAAAGTGTTCAGGATTTATTTCCACTGAATCCTCACCGTCTGGAACGGATACGCTTTTAATGGTTTCGTTTTGAAAAAGACTTCCGTTTTCTTCAGCTGGTGGCTGATGGTTTGGTTTTCCCATAGCCGTGATAAGTTCAGTAGTCAAGCGCTGTTGCTGTTGCGTCGCACTAGAACTACTCGAAGAATTTTGAGCAGGGACGATAAGTGGTGAAAGGGATGAAGGAGCTGAGGAAGAAGGGGTATGGGAATTGGAAGGAATTTCGAGACGAGTTGGGCGGGCATTACGGAGTATATGTTTACTACCTGACATTATTAGATTAATAAGAGTCTTTATCGAAACTAAAAAAAAAAAAACTTTCAAAAAGTATTTGTCTTTGACGTTATGTCTGAGACAAATTGGTCATCAAAATTTGTTAAGCTAATAAGCCGTATATAAATTAGAAAGAGCGAAAATTTATAAAAAAAAAAAAATTTAACTTAAATTAATTTCATACTAAGTTAAAGTCACAAAATTAAATGATATCAATTTCCTAACAATCATTTATACAATGAGAATTAGCGAAGAAATTCTTTATAGAAATTCTTTTTAAGTCTGGTCGGCCGAAATTATATTTTTAATTTTAATATTTATAATAACATTTTAATTACCAAATAACTTTTTAATAAATTTAGTAATAAAGTACTTAAAATGTATTAAATTCCTAATATAGTTTTGTGCAATCGACATCTTTAATATCTAGACTTTGTGCAATCGACTCGGACACTTTGCATATATTGGACTAATTATTCCCCCCCCCCCCGAAATTTATGTTTCCGTCTAATAAGGTTCTCAAATTCTGAACAAAAAATAGATATTAGCTTTTTGAAGTTTGATCGTTTTTTAATTGGACATATTCAATGTAAAAAACGCGTTAATTTTTTTTCTTAAAAAGAAACTTAATAAATAAACGTGGACCGCGAGATAACAACACAGTTAAACTTTAAAATACCAAATAAAATTTCCTTCAACAGCAACAACCACTACGAAAAATTCTTCCTCTTACTCAATAGCAACAACCAAAACTTCTTAAACATTTTGCCGGTATGTCATTTTACAAAAATGTGCCGTTATTAACAAAAAGTTATTTTTAATTTGATCACGTTTTAGGAAAAAATCCGAACGATCAACTTTAATAAAAATTTTTTTCTGTAATTAAGTAAAAAGTCAAACTAACTCACAATTAGTAGTAATTAGTCAATAACCATTTATGGTAACACATATATATATATGGCACATAATCGTGTCAAACTTATCCTTCGCTATTTCGAGTACCTTTCGCCATTCCGGGTACAATCTAAAAACGAGGAATTTTCGCTATCTGCCAGTCCAACGTTAAATCCAAAAAGGTCTTTATTTATTTTACTGAAAAATTAATTATTTGATCTTTTTTTTAACTCTTGATTTTCGCGTTTGCAGAAATATGGCGCAGATGATTTTAAATTGTTTTATCCTAGGTGACACTCATGGGTTTTCGGTTGTTCTTGGAGAAAAAATTATTATTAAGAATACCATCCCTTTTGAAAATTTCAATGTTGCACTTCTCATAGACTATATCTGGGAAAAGAAAAAGGATATTATTAGTAGACATAACATAGACCTTTGGAAGGTTGAAATCGAAGAAACTGATGAAAACATAGAAAAACTTAAAAATACTGAAATTAACATTAGAAGAGAATTTGAAAGTGAGAGGTTGTCTACAACTAAATTGGCTAAGAATATTTTCTCAGTTGGACCACCGGATGAGTGCATCCACATCCTTGTGCAAACGCCTTTGTCTGACCTCTGGTAAGTGTCTTCTAATGGTTTGCCTCTTGAATAAATCGCGGATCTTTTTATTAATCAGCTTGTTTCTCAGTTTCCATTTTTTCCATTCTTTCACAAAGAACCACCAATGAAAAAAAGGCACTTTGGAAAATAGATCCTAAAGAAATATCTGTTATTCAAAGTAAGAATGAGGTTCAACAGGTCCCTGTGTCAGAAACAGAGTTCCAAAGAATGCGCATGTATCATCAATTATATATAGATAAAACATGTTGGTTAACTTAACTTCGATTAAATAATGATTAATATTTTGTATTATGGTCTCAAAAATTTGGCAAAACAATGTTTCTCTCAATGGTTGAATCTTTCTACTTGGTTTAATATAATCTCTTTGAGAATCTGTACATACAAGATCATTTACCAAACATTTTTGTCAATAATAAAGCAGAGAAATAGGATGAGAACTTGCCTCTGATCCCAATAATCAGGCTTGACTTTTCTTTGTTAACATCAGACAAAGGATCAGAAATATTAGAAAAGGACTTGATTTGAGTATTACAATCAGTTGGAGAGCAATATAGCATCGACATCGTGAATGATAATGTTAAGAGAGCTACTTTTAAATTAATTAAGTCATTAGCTGATGATAATGAAAATAAATATGAACAAGTGGTAATCCCAATAAAAAATTTGATATAAAAATTCCATAAAAATATTAAGTTTTATAATGTATAACTTTTATGAAAAATCAGT
>CAJVPQ010001087.1:0-20484 GCA_910591825.1 Funneliformis caledonium
ATATTCATTTATTCTAAAAAAATTATTAACATAAATAAATAAATGTAAACGATTTTTTAAATCGTTCAGAAACCCATAATCACCCTCTGTAGTTTAAAAATATTTACAAAAATATAAATATCATTTTTACTAGTTTCCATTTAGACTTAATATACTTTTTAACTAAAATAAGATCATCATTTTTAATATATCTATTTTTCTTCTTGCTTTTAAATATACATTATCTAGAATAAAATTTATAAATATATTAGTTTTTCTATTATATGATCCTTCATAGATTAGAAAATAAAAAGATCAATTTAAACTATATTTATTATCTTTTATTTATTTTAAAGATTTTCTGAAGATTTCATTAATATTATACATAAAGAATTCTATACAGTATTATATATTATAATGAATAAATTTTTTTGTAAAATTTTTAATAAAATTTCAGCCATAAATTATATAAACTTTCAAAGATTAAGCTTTATTTCATTTAAAAATTTTTTTTCAATTAATTTATACCTAATATAAAAAAAAAATCAGCAGTATAAGGTATTGAGATAAGATATACAGTCAACTTTTGATATAATGAACTCTTGATATAATAAATTTTTTGAATAAATATAATAAAAATACTCTTGTTATAACAAATTGGCTAATCAAATCTCTTAAAATCTTCACTATAGCCTTATAGCGAAGTTGAGGTCTAGGACATAAAATTTGTTATAACAAGAGTTGATTGTATATCTTTCTTTTTATATATATCTTACTTTTTTTAATCTTGGAATTTTTGTTCATCTAAATCTATTCCCCTTCTTCTATAAAACATTAAATTAATATTTATTGTTAAGATCCTTAGTATTCAAAAATCAGGTTTGATTCTTTATTATACTTATCAAATTGCATTCCATCCAAAAATTTAGGTTTACATTAAAGATGGTCTCTATAATTATTTTTAAATTATAATTAAGTTACAACTTAATTGCGCTATAAGAAAATTTAATTGCATCACAAGTTATAACTCAACATAGTAATCTAGTAAATCCTTGAAAATGTATTGTATAGTTTTTCATTAGTATAGTAATATAAAGAATACTATTCAAATTTTTTATGATATATTTTAGTTAATATTATTACTGGTATGTATTACTTTTACAAGACTAAAAATATATATTATGATCTTTTATTTATCTAGTTTTTCTAAGGTATTATTTAACATACTTTTTTGATATAATTTTTAGCTTAAAATATCAAATTATTAAAAGCATAAATAAAATATATAAATAATATACTTTAAAGTGAATACTTAAATTAGCTATTAATATAAGTTCTTTTTGTACAAATTTCTACTTTAGTTAAAACTTATTATCTTCGAGATAAGGTCATTTTTAGATACTATAATTTTTTTAGATTTTATGAATAGAAGATGAAAATATAGAATTAGTATTTTTGAAAACTATTTTTATTCTCTTCTATTCAGCATTAACAAAAAGATATTAGATTGAATTACCTTTTTCTAGTTTTATTTTATCCTTTCTAATAACTCACTTTAGAGAAACTAATAACTAAACTCAATCTTCTTTAATAAAATAGTATCTAAAGATATTAATCTCTATTTTGAAGAATCTAATCCTTTAATAAGATGCATAAGATATTATTTAGATAATCAATAACTTTGACAAATACTTAATTCATACGTTTATTAATTTTAGATTAGAAGATATTAACTCAACAGCATACTGAATCTTGTAAAATATATTTGTTTTCATCTTATTAAAATGCTTTACTATTACAAATTTCTGATAATTATATAAATTAATCACTCAAATTGTAATATTATACTCTTGCATTAAATTATTTATGATAGTTAAAAAATTATTAGTTAATCATTAATTAATTTAATAATATAAAATTAGTAAATAATAAGTAATAAATGATAATCTAAAAATTATTACTTTGTAAAATTTACTAGTATTATAAAAACAAATTATATTATTTATTAAATTTAGAATATTAAATTATAAATAAATTAATATATTAAAAGAAAAAATATAGTACTTTAGAATCTGATAAATCACATTCTAATATCATAAAAATCTTATTTATAATATTATTTAGATTTTTTATAAAAAATTTAAGAAAAAATTTAATAAGATAAAATAGTATAATTGTAAATAAAAAGTTTAAAAATAATTATATCTTTTCAAAAAATAAATTTTTTAAAATAAAATTCTTTTTTTATATTATTTAAAAAATAAGTATATTAACTTAGTATTATTATTTTTTTAAATATTTCTAAAAACTTTAATTAATTATAAATAAAGTAAATATATAAGAATATAAATTTAAAAAATTTTTGATTAAAGAGAATTAAAAGTAATTTATTAGCAAATCTTAGAAATAAGTAATCATGTATAATAAAATTTGAATTTTAAAAAAATAAATTTTATATAAATACTTATTAAAGCTTTATTTTTAAAATATTATAAAAAATAAAAAAAATGAAATTATTTCTTAAATTTTTATAAGAATGATATATAATATAATATTAATAAAATTTTAAAATACTTAAATCTTAAGAATCTGATAATAATTTAAATGAAAATAATATTTACTTTTTTGAATTATTAATTAAATAGATTTTAATTATACTTAATTTATCATAATTTTTTTTATACATATTTAAACTTATTAATTTATAAATATATTTAAAAATTATATTTTTTAAATTATACATTCATAAAATTATTTTTTAATATAATTTTATTAATTAAATTAATATTATTTTAATCACTTAAATAAATATTAAATATTATGATAATTGCTTTTATTTACAGCTTCTATAAATAAGTATTTTTTTAATAATTATATACATATTATAGATGCCTGCCGAAACCTCCTCAAAATAATTTTATCATACCCTTTTCTATGTTTTTAATATAGTTTCAACAGTTTCAACTTTCATCATATCAAATAGATTTTATTGTATTTCTTATTATAATTTTAATATAGTTTTGTCTAAGTTTCGACTATTATTAAGAGGTTTCATCACTCATCTATAATATATATAAATTTAAATTTAATATTATTCACTAATAAAAAAAATAATAAATAATATAAGATCAGAAAATTATAAATATATTTTTTAATTTATTAATTAACTTTAAAAATATTTTTTTAATTTAAAGTAAATATTAATAATATATATATAAAATAATATTTAATTTTTATAATTGCTTTTTCATATTTATTACAATAAAAATTTGAAATATAAAAAATTAATAATAAAACCATTAAAATTATAGATTTATAACCTATAAATTGTATATAAATTTAATAAAAAATTCTTTACTATATTAATTATACTTAAATTAATTTATTAAAAAATGTAGATTTTTTTTTTAATATAATTAATAAAAAATAAAATTACATTGTAAAAGTTTTTAGAATTTCTTTAAAAGATTATAAATTTTATTAAAAATTAAATGTAATTAAAATTTTAAAATTATGTTTTTAAAAAATATATGACTTTTTATATAAATTTTGCAAATCAGAAATATGTTATTTGTTAATTTATAAAATATATAAAGAAAATGTTTATTAATTTCATCAATAGCTTGATTAATTAAACTATCTTTATATTTATTATTTTTTTTTTATTTTATTGTAAATATATTCTATAATCTGTATTTAAAGTTAAAAGCATGAAAATTTCAAAGTTTGTAATTTAATTAATGATAGTTTTATTAATATAGGCTGCTTTAAATATGCTATATTTTAAATATTTATATTATTATTTAATATAAGAAAAGTAGTATTAGATTTAGGATAAATTCTATTTCTTTTTTTTTAAAATTATAAAGTTAATAAAAAAGTTTTAGAAAGTGTAGAATCTCTATAATAAGTAATGTTTCTAATGAGTTGAGTCAAGTCGAGTTTTGAGTCAAAATTATCCTACATAACTTTAATTTAAAGTACTTATTTATTATGTGTAACTAAAATTTACAATTATGCACAATCATGCGAGTCAAATATGTGAGTTTATACAAGTCATTTTCAGAACTCTAATAATAAGAACTTTTCTATAGTAAAAATGAAACAAATTTAAAATGTAAAAAAAAAATTTTATTATATATAAAATTGAAAATTTAATTCATAAATAAATAAACCATAACATGTGCTTTAAGAATCTTGGATTAGAATTTTAATATCTTCAATATTGATAAAGTTATACTAAGTTAAATTTATTCAAAATTAATTATAAAAACTGAAATTGAAAAAAATATGTGATAATGAATTTATAAGAACAATTCTTTTATCATTCATATATTTTAACTTAAATATTATAAATTGAATTATATAAAGATGTATTAAGATATAGCAAAAGAAATACACAAGAATATTGTAATTATACATAGGTTGAATTATGATAAATTATTCCTAAAGCATTAATTTAGATTCAGTTTCTTTAATTACAATTCAAAAATATGCACAATAATCATAACAATATATGAATATTTATATTACTAGAAAAATGACAGAGTTTGCAGCTAAAAAATAAATATCATCGTCATATATCTAATGCAATTTATAATGAAATGAAAAAATAAAATAAAATAAATTATTTCATATGATTTTTGATTCTAGTTTCTGATTGGCTCATATATATGTCACACAATGCTTACATAATTTACAAATTTGAAAAAAACTTTTTTATAAATCGATTCATTTTTACAAATATAAATCAATTTTTTTTTATTTGATTAAAATCCAATCACAAGTTCCGATTATAGAGGTTTCGCACTGTATTAGAAACGTTGATGAAATAACTATTGCATACCCACAAATTTGAAAGAAAAAAATTTTGATTTTATTAAAAAAAAATTGATTTTTGCATAATTCATTCGAGATTTTGAGTTTTGAATTTTAAATATATCTACATAGGTTTGTACATATTGAATTGAATATTGAACAAGGTTGAGATTTGAGGGAAAAAATTTTTGATGGCTTATAATTCTTAGAATTAATTAATAAATAATTTTCGTTAAACGAAACCGGTTTCTTTATGCATGTATGACTTGTGAGAATTTGGTATGTTTTTGTTGTATTGTTTTTTTCTTTTAAAAAAAAAAAAAAAAAAGTAAAAAAAAGTAGAATAAAAAATAAAAAAAATAAAGTAGAATAAAATAAAATAAAACGCGTCAAGTCCGCTTGTATTTAACGACTCCGTTAATAACCTTCGCGTCAACTTGATATTTGTCTTGTAATATTATGTTATGATCGTCATTATTAGCTATTCCAAACGTAGTTAATACCAGTCCAGCTTGTTTAACGTTCGTTATTAGCGACGGCACTTTTACCTAATCGAATATTAGACGCAGAGTTTAATAATTATTCAAGTCCGTAGAAATTTTACAAGTACCAAAGAAATGCGAGCGATTTAGAGAAAAGGGAATTATAATTAGAAAAAAATTCTAGATAACACTTACTAATATTGTCGCGTCGCAAATTACTCCCAAAAGGTTATTTCGTTTTGCGAACTTAACAGCTTCCTTAAGCGAGGTACAACGCTTGTCTTTTTCGACACTTTCATATGTTTCATTATTGCTTTCTCCTCTCCCTTTACGTTTTTTACCACTATTAATTTCTTCGCTATCGAAACCGCAATAAGAATTAAAAAAAACCGCGTCTATAAAAGAAAAATCCAGAAATATTAATATACTGTTTTATTCATTCATATAAACAAGATTTATTTACTCACAGTTCGGTTGTTTCCAATTCAAAGCGGTACAAATTGCCGGGTTGAACGACGAAAACATTACTGAACGATTTGTTGATTTCTCTCCGGAACGATTATTTATTGATTGACTTTGAGCATAATGATAAACAGTTTGTAGAATGGTATCTACGTAACTATTTATGTCGAGTATATCGGAAAAACAAAACCGGGACATTTCGTATACCGTCGGGTATTTTATTTCAAGATTTACTCCGAGAGATGATGGTAACATCTGTAAAAACGAGTAAGAATGGTATCGTCCGATTTTATTAATTAATTCACAAAGCAAAAATCATTGTAAACATAAAAATTTTCAAGCTCAAAACCTTGAGTACGTCCTCTAATGAAAGGTAGGATTGATGAATTAATTTTTGTAATTCTGCTGAATTAGTAATATTATTGAAATCTATATTTTCTTGTTGCTGATTTCTTAAGGACTTGAATTGTTTGAATGTAACATCAGATACGCATAAATCAAATCCTTCAACAGGCAGCATCCACTCTGAATATACGACAGTAATAATGTCTCTTGTAACCTGTACTACAATTTGAATATATTCTCCTGACAGGGAAGAATCCGTTATAAAAGATGGAATACTTCCACTTATTTCATTGAGATTTAATTGTTGTTCTGTAGAATTTGAAAGTGTAACAGTATCGGTAGATTTCCAATAAGTTTCTACTTGACCTCCGACTTCAAGCTGAACACCCTGGACCGGCTTAACAATTGCAAATTCGAACGCTAATTCACCGACAACTTTTAAATGCGTATCAAACAAAGGACAAATAACTTTTCCTCCGGTACCTCCAGTCACTAAATTATTTCTTCTTTCATGATCATTGGTGACATCAAATACATGAGGTAAGGCTACACCTTTACCAATAACCTTGGAACCAAAGGTAGGAAAAATATCGAATTCCAGTGAAAAAGATTTAAGAGTATCTACCTGAAAAGAAAACATCTCTCGATCATCACCTAATGGTAAAATGATGCTATGTGGAATTGTTCCCATGTCCGGCCTTGAGGACATGACGAGCTTCAAAGATGAGATTTTACTGTTACCATATAAGTGAACGGGAGGTCTTGGCTGTTTGGATGAAGGATGTCCGAGGGTAATTTGAATATGATATTTTTTATCTAGGTAACTATGTCCATAGATTCGAAGTGGTAATATAGGTGGTGGTAATATTAAAGATGGTATACTATTAATATTGTTAGACATATTAAGGTATTCATCAATCGGTCCATCGATTAGCATATTTTCAGCAGCAACTATGGGTTCATCTATGATTGGATCAGCGGTCTCTGCAAATCCGCCTGGCCTTTGTAATAATTTATTGATACACTTTATATGACCTTCCCAGGCAGCATAGTAAATCGGAGAATGCCCTGCTTCATCGGTTATGTTCACCTTACATCCAGCCTGTATTAAAACATCCACGCACTCTATATGACCCTCACTAGCAGCGTAAAATATAGGAGTCCAGCCTTTATATTTGTCAGGTGCATCCAAGAAAGCACCATGCTCTGTCAAGACTTTTAATAGTCCATGATGACCTTGACGAGCGGTCAGGTGCAAAGGAGTAAGACCTTCTGCATCAGGAATAATGTTTGCTCCCTTATCTAGTAACAGCAAAGAAATGTCTTTATGACCATACTGACATGCTAAAGATAAAGGAATATGATTATGGTCCCCCTCTTCAAGTGGTTCGATTCGAGCGCCTTTATCAAGTAGAATCTCGACGCATTTGGTATGGCCATTCGTAACAGCATATATTAATGGATTAAAACCATCATGATCACAACTTTCACGATCTGCGCCTTGAGATAATAGATATGTGGCCGCTGCGCTATGACCAGACATACATACATAATGTAACGGTTTTCTGCCATAGATATCAGTGCAATCTACCTTGACACCATGCTCAACACAAAGTTTCATAAGAGGTAGTTTCCCTACGATAGCAGCCTCATGCAAACACGTTCGTTCACTAATATCATCTATATACTTGAAATAAATTTTATTGGTATCAACCAAGTATTTAATGGATTCGACTGTAGAGCTTTTCTCTGAACATGCTCGCCAGAAGACACGTGAAATAATATCATGATCCTCATCGCTTGGATATTGACGAATTCTTTCCAGTATATCATGTACTGTTGAAGGTGCACCTGTTGTAATGGCTTTGAAAAGGTCTATTTCAATATCATCCATTAAGTCATGTTCCTCCGATTCACCTATTGAATGTCTTCGCCCTGGGGGTGATGGTGAGGACATTGGGGTCGCGGACAACCCGTTTTTTATATCACGAAGTTCCGTCAAATTGTTTTCAACATTATCCGACAAATCAGCAATAATTTCTTTGTTAAAGCATGGTTGAATCTCAACTTGTCGTGTAAGATAAAGTTCTTTGGTACTAGTCCTGGAACGCTTATCCCATTTTTTTAAAATTTTACGGAAACCTGTAGCATTGATTTCGATGAATTGCTATAATTTATGTCTTTATATTAATACATTAATAAATGCAACAAACGTTACATACAATGAAAATTTAGGTAACAAATAACGGGTTAATTCACCTGTAATTTATTGAGATCTTGTTGGAATTGTTGAAATGCTTCCAATAAAGTCACAAGAGATGCCGAACGAGCGGATAACCTTTTTCCGCTACCTAGCAAAATTTTTTTCTTATCATTCAAGGAACGTAATCTGACCTTGAATTCATTTTCTTTTTGAAGGTAGAAAGTATTCACCTAAAGTGAAGGATCATGTTGAAACATTTTTAAGTTAGAATCTATGGATAGGAATGAACAAAATTTTTTTTTTTTTGGGGGAAGAACTCACTTTTTCAAGCTCTCGTTCGAGTTTGAAAAAGAAGGCAGCCTTTTGCTGTTGTAGAAACACATGATAATCGTCAGGTTGTGAAGGATCATCTGCATTAAGAGGAATTCGTGAGGGTCCAATAGTAACAGGGGTCGGAGGTAATGATCGTTCGTTATTATGGTACGCACTTTGAAGGCTATTGATAATTTTTTTTAATGCTTTGTAATTAATGTAATGGGAGGCCCATTCTGTGGTTTGTCGATTGAGGATCTGTTTTCCAAACTGTTAAATTGATCGGGAAGGAATCAGAAGATAAATAAAGAAATTAAATCATAACGAAGTTCAGAATATAAAAATCAGATAACACTGAATCCGAGGACATGATCAAAGAAGAATTTATCTACCTTCATGATTATATTAACGCGTAAATTCTTAAATGAAACAAAGAAAATAAAAAGATAAAGGAGAATGAAAATTATAAAAGAGAGACCAACGACACAAGCACAATGATTTAATGGACTTTAGCGCTTGGCTGAATAAAAAAAATTAGAGGGGTTTAAAGGTATCGAACCAAAGGACCTTGAAGCGCAAGGACGAATGCAAAAATGAAAGAAATTCACAGGTATTTAAATATTAAATTAAATTAAAATCTGATTTTTTAAATTATAACCAAAAACAGACGAGAATTTTATTTCTGTTTCAGTTGAAAGGTTGTCACTGCATTCGACAACAGTTCAAATATTAGAATTGTCAATTAAAATAATCGTGTAGATTGTCATAAAAAGAGAGATCAACATGATTACAATATTCCGACTGTAGGATCTTAATTAGATTGAATGTCACACTTAAAAATAACAAAAAAAAAAAAAAATCAAATCAAAAAAATAAAATTATTTGGGTGGTAAAAAAAAGTACAAAAAATTCGAGCAAATTTCATCCAATAGCTTCAGCACGCATTTAATTCAACATGAGGATTGGATCGACTTTCTACGATTCCAAATCAATCAACAAACATATTTATATACCTGATGACACACCAAAAATTTGTATCACTTGATCAACGAGTCTATCAATCACTGCGAGGTTAATATTAGGACAATTATTGGTCACTTTTATAGAATGAAATTTATTGATCCTTGCCGATTAAGAGCAAAATAAAGAAGGTTATAATGTCTCTTTTATACTCAATTTGGATATATGCGAGAATGCTAAAACAGGAAACCTCATCCGGTCCCTACAAATATGACGATATCAATCATGATAATGCAAATGATGTGGGGGTTTTTTGATACATGTCAAAGACATATTGGGCAAATGAATTAAAACCAAAAAAAGATATATATATATGTGTGTGTATTTTAGCGAAAAATCAACTTGAGGAAAGATTTTAAAGTAATTTTTTTTTTTTTTTTAAAAAAAAAAAAGGTACTAAAAGTACTGTTAAGATCTTCAAAAACTATTGATCAAGTAATTTTGACATGACTTTTGAATGTATAAAACTATTGGCTCGAGATAAGATTTATTAATAGATGATTACTCATTATAAAGGGTTCATATTAAAAATTCATAATACCTTGTGAATATCGATTCATCTGACACGTTTTTTGCTTGAATGAATTGTATGGTGAACAATAAAAGTCGAGAGAAAAAAGGCGTGTTTTATATTTCATTAGAAATATTAACTGTAATAATATCGTATTCTATAAATGATGTAATGACAGAATATACAATATTTTTGGTACTAGTTCTGGTATTGATATATTTTAATAAAATGACATTGGATAATTAAAAACGGTTGATTTATAATTGTGGATTGCTTCCGTTAATGTCACAAAAAACATGCTGAACGAGGAGAATCTTATGTTAACTTTTCTTTTTTTTGATCATTTAAGATCCGTAACCTGACCTTGAATTTATATTGAAATTTTAAGCTCAGGGTATATCAAGAATATATGACACAAATTTTTGATACTTTTGATACTTAACAGGATTCGGAGAGTGTGTAATTAATGTTCATTCCGAGATCTGTTTCCGAAATAATATTGGGGATCAGATGATCAAAAAATTCCGAAGGATTTCGAACCAAGGGACAAAAGGATGAAATACAAAAATGAAAAGAGTAGGTATATAAAATTAAAATCCCGTTTTTTTTTTCTTTTCTTTTTTTTTTTTTTTTTTTTTTTTATAAAAAAGAGACGATGTACATCAATAGTGATAAAAATCGAAAGATTTGTCGTATACACAGCATATACTAAATTAACGTTCATGTTATCCAAACCTAAGCACTCATTTATGTCAACATCCTTTGACATAAATATATAAATATTTCATGATGTTTGTTACCTTTAAGATGCTTGTTTATCTGATAAAAGGTAAAGGATTTAATGGATATGTCAAAGAATGCCAAAACAGGAAATCTAATTCCGGTTCCTAAAAAAGGCATAGACGATATTGTTCATGAAATAACGTATTTATGAGATAACAAAAAAAATTTCAAGATATACTGCGTCACCCTAAAAATTTAAAAAAAAAATTCGATCAAGCAAAATTTGACATGCTACATATCTGACACGTTCGTTATTAGAATAAATTGTCTGGGTACAATTTATAAAAATAATTTATGTTTAGATATACAGTAAACCTAAAAATATAACTTACTCCTTAATAATAATTAAAAGTGGATCATTCAATTAAAAATTAACAAATAAACATTTACATAAAATTGTTGTGCCTCGATTTACGAAAATTATTGGTTAATTAAAAATTCAACTTTAAAGGTAAAGATCCGTCTTAAATTTTTTATGTACATTTAAACAAAATACATTTTTATATAAGTATATATTACAATGTTACTATAGCTGATCTTTTATTAAAACTTTATCTAGAAAACTCTTATAATTTAACTTCAGTTTATTGCTAAAAGTTTGAATATCAACATATTTATTTAAAAAAAAAAAAAGCATAATATGGAGACCCCACAGCAAAAGCCGGGGCTCGACCGATCACGTGATTTCGAGAAAATCGCAATTTAAATAAAGCAATTAATTTTGTCGATCACTGCGGGAAAAGTTTGATTTCTCAAAAACGACCTTAATAACTTGGGATAAAATTTCACAAGCAATTTATTTCGAACATTAGCTTCCTTATAATGTATTTATTTTATTTTTATTATAAAATATGCAAATGCATAACCATAATAAAGTTTTTGTAATATTTAATAGAAAATCAATAAATTATTTCATATTATTTATTGAGATCAAAAGTACAAAAAATAATTAGTTCACCCGGAAACATTATTTATATAGGTCTTAGAGAATACAAAAATAGCTTATTGAACAAAAATAGGTATTTTATTTAATAAAACTTTTGAACATATCCGATACTTATGGTTTAATTCGTTTCAGATTCATTTGGCTTAGGACATATAATATCTCAATAGGGTAAATCAACATATGGTGCGATTTCTTTATATAATTCTTCTTGTCTTTTCAAAGAAAGTGATCTAACACTAATTGTAGGAGGTAAAAAATTCGAATCAAAAGAAAAAGTATGAATTGTAGCTTTTTTATAATCATCCTCAATTCTATCTTTATAAAAAACAATTACAGAATGTTATAATATAAAATAAAAATGTTGAAATTTTTAAATATTCGGTAACTTTTTGAACATCTGAAAGTAAACTTTAAAATTATAATATTGAAAACCTTCCCGTTTATATAATGCTGAGCAGAATTAAGATGAACTGTAGTAGAATGATTAATAATTGAAACTACATCATCTACAGTATTTACTTTGCTTTTTTGATAAAGAATTTTAATTAGACCAAAACAGCTATTACAAATAAACTTTGTGTATCCAGATATCATAAAATTTAATTCAACTTTGTCATATATATCACGATCAATTAACCATGAATAAAAAAACAAAGAATAATTGTTTTTGTTTTGACCTACACAATTGTCACATGTAATTATTAATTTATTTTCTTCACAATTATATTTCTAAATTGCATGTTAAACTAAACCTAGTATATAACTTACACTTTTTTCCTGTTTACCATCGTCTGGCCTTTTAGCTTCATCAATTACATAATTAGTCTGTTCTATATGAGAAAAATTACCAGTATTACAAACTCCAAATAAATGCACTTTTCGAGAACTTTTAAAAAATAATAATCCTATTTATTGTGGTGAGTAAGAGATTTGTATATTTTGAGTCTAATCATATGTAATATAAGTACTACTTTAAAAGTTTTATATAATACTTGAGATTTAGTTGTATTTAAATTACATTTGTCATCTTCAACTGCATGCTTAATATTAGAATTATAGTAATCATATTTTTGTTTTGTACGATTCAAATGAGTTAAATATTTTTCTGTAATTTCCAATTTCTTTTCATATTCTGTAGTATACTGAATTTCTAATTTCATTATTTCGCAAGTTTCACATAGATCAGATTTTGAAGACATAAATTGAAACAATAGTATCAGAAGTTTCTAGATTTTAAAAAAAAGTTAATTCAGCTATGATACGTACACTTTTTTCATGTTTATCCTTATAAATTTGTACATAATCATAATATACTAAAATATAACTATAACTTGTTAGAAAAATTTACTTCAACACATTTCATATTTTTGAAGCTCTACCAATATTATCATATATATGTTCTTAAAGATTATATTCTCAAAAATGTTTTATTACATTATCTAAATATGTATGACTAACTTTAACAAGATCCTGATATGTAATATGACAAATTAAAAGACTATTATTAAAATAATAATTGAAACATAAAAATTTTCTATTAATTGAGTTTACTTTTTTTGTGTTTTCATCCTTCTAAAAAGCTATAAGCTGTTCTTTAATAATCATATCCTACACATTTTTATCCAAACTTTCAAACTCTGCCTGATATGTAAGGAATCATTCATATCCAATTTTTTTATAATAACTAGAACAACACAAGCAATTTTTTTTTTAAAAGCCTTTTTATTTCTAATTTCAAATTATCATAAATTTTATCTTCAACATAATTATCAGAATTTTTCACAAATTCAATGTTACTTAAATGTATTTTATCAAAATTTTCTTCAAGACTTTCGATTTCATCAAAATCAAACAAAATTTCATTATCTAATGTATTTTTTCACTTTCAGAATTTGAATTTTCAATATTTTTAATAAAAAATATATCATCCAGTTCTGTTAAAACAGCCAAAATACTTTTATTTATACTATCATTATCAAAATAAATGCTATATTTCATATTATTTAACTAATACTATAAACGAAAATAATAAAAAAATACAAAAGATTTTACAAAAATTGGTAACAAAAAAAGTTAAAATTACGCACTTTTTACTAATAAATTTGAATGGAAAAAAGTATATTCCAAAAGGTTAGAATAATAGACACATGATTATCATAAAATATCAAAATCATGTGATCATACTGAGCCTCAACTTTTACTATATAAGTCTCCATATATCAAAATAATAATCTAGCTTTAATTGAAAAGTATATTTATAAATCTAAAATAAAAAATTGGTAAAAAAACATTTATTAAATTTTACAAAAGTCACAATTATATCAAGAAAATGTTATATTTAAAATATTAAATCAGGAAATTTTCAGATATAACTAAATTTTTTCATATAAAATTATTTATTATATTGAATTAAAAAAGATTTAAAATTAATTATTTTATATTTTATTTATAATTAACATAATATTTTACTTATATATAGAAATTAAAATATATTTAAATTTCTAAAAAAATATTTTATATTTTATTTTAAGAAAATAATAATATTAATATATAATAATTCAAAAAAAAAAACATTTAAAATTATTGAAAAATATTTATAAAAATAAGAAATTTGTATTAACAATTTTATTAAATTAGTAAATAATTTTTTATAGTTAAATTAAATTAAAATAAATCTTTAAATTTATCTAATAATAAATCAAAATTTTATAAATAAAAAATATTCTTTTTATATATAATTTTTTATTTGTTTTATTTTTATTTACTTTATTTTTTTTTAATTATATTTAAATAATTATTAATATAAAATTTTAATATTTAATAATTAATATCTTTTTATAATTATATAATAAATTAAATTGGTATTTAAAATTGAGTTTTTTTTAACCATTTAATAAATTAATCACTAAATTTTTATTTTATTTTATATTTTAAAAATATTATTAAAAGATTTATAGTAAACTTATTTTATAATCATTAAATTTTACTTTTAAAAGTAAAATATTTTTAAGCTTTATATATTAATAAAGAAGATAATTTTAATTAAAATTAATATTTTTTATTTAAATAACTAGTATTATAATTATATATAATATATTAGATTAATTAAATATAATATTAAAAGTATATAAAGAGAACTAAATTTTACTTGTATATTATTTTATTATTTATAAAATGATTAAAATATTTTATAAAATTGTAAAAATATATAGTCAAAACTTGTTAAAATGAATATTTGATATAATGATTACTTAATAAATTCTTGTTTAAATAATTTTAAAAATTTTTATTTTATATTAAAACTTATAAAATTATTATACTAAATTTATAAAATTTGATAAAACAATTTTTTTCAATAAATTAAAAAGGATTGTTAAATTAAATTAATTAAGTTTTAATTATATATTAATAAAAAAATTAAAAATATAAAGAGGATTCCTAAATACTACTGTGATATATATATAAAACCTTATCTTTAACAGTTATAATAAGTATATAAAAAATTTTAATAAAGAGTATACATATATTTTAAAATTTATTATTAAATGTACTATATAAATTTATATATAATTTTTTTATTTTAATAAAATGTATAGATAAAGTTGAATCAAAAGCAAATACAATATATGATAAAAATTTATTGATAAATTACATGTATACTAAAAGGTTATAAAAGGAAAAATAACTATTTTAAAACTATTCATCGTTAGAATTAGCATTATTTTTCTCATTCGCATTATTTTTTTCTACTTCTTTAATGAATTGTTCAAGTTTGCAAAACTTTTCAATAAAATGGAAATATGTCGCATATTGAAGATTTTCTAATTTTAGTATTTTTTCTAACCAGTGAGAAGCATCATAATATTCTTCTAATATAGAACCAAATGTGTAATGAAACAAAATGGATTAGATTCATATGTGAATTATGTATAGTCTTGTTTATAATCAGAATAAATTTATATACTGAATTCAATTTAATATTATACAAGCATACATGAATTTTTCCTTTATTTAAAGTAGATAATAAATCTACATGAACATAACTTGATCTATGTTTCTTGTAAAAAAACCATAAATTTTGAAGAATAATAAAAAAATTTAGTAAAAATAATAAAAATTTAAAATAATTTATCTCAAATACTACAATAATTTCAGCAATAATAATAGAATAACTATTTTTGCAATAATAATAAAAATCTCTTCTTTTGAATTTAGATAATTATAGATTTATCTTTGTGAAATCAAAGATCTTTTTGCATGCAGTTTTTCATCATGTAATTCGTCCTTTTATTTTTGCTTGATGTTCAATATTACTCAATCAGTCCTGACAAATGGCAGCTATAATATTCATTATATCTAGTTTAATGACTACTGTGAGATTATTTTTATTGAGTGTAGTTTTATTTCTAACTTTTTTCTTTTCTTTTTGAATAAAATAATCATATTTTTCTAAAGTATCAAATAATTTATTAAAACATTGAAAATAAAGAATAATAAAAAATTAAATTCAAATTACCTTGATAATATGATATTGCTTATATTATAGTTAATAGATTTAATTCATAAATTTTTCAAATGTTTTATTTATCTTTTCAAAAAATTATTCTCAAAATCCAGTTCCAAAATTGATTGAGTATTTTCATTATCTATTTCATCTAAATCATTATTAGGAATATTAAGATATTCAGAAAATTTAGATCTATTCAATATGCGTTGTTAATGTTATGTAAACAATTTACTAATATCACATTTATTATTTAATTCATCTTCTGATTCACTCTCAAATTCATCATCAGTTTCACTTATGTTCTCCATAGATATATTATAGTTATTTATTTTTTTAAGTGAATGTAAAGATTGTTGAATTAATTCTGAAAAAATTTCCTTATTTATTACTATGTCAAGACTGTGAAGTATAATTTTCATAGTATATGAAGTCTAAATTTCAGTAATATACAATTAATAATAATAAATAACAGATAAATATAAGATAATAATGTAATATATACCTTTTCTATTATATTATCAATATCAAAATTTAATGGAAAATCTGTCAAATTTTTTGGTAATTTTTCTTTAACTGTAAATAATTTGATATTATAACTATCATTATTATTTAGTCTGATTAAATTACCTAAAATTATATATATAATTAATTTAATTATTTTAAAATAACTAATAAGTTTAGTTAAATTACTAACTTTTTATTTCAATCATAATATTTTTTAAAATTTTTTCATTCATTGATAAGAAATCTAGTATGGTAAAATTTTCAATAATCTATTATATATAGCTAAATATATGCTCAAGGAAGTCAGTAGAAATCATTCATAGACATAAGGATAGTTTGAATAAAAATTCAGCTATTATTGAATTAATAATATCAAGATTAATCTCAGATAGATAAAATCATCACATGATTGTTAAGATATTCCAAATTTATTTTTATTACATATAGCTTAATTTGCTTTTAATAAATGTTGTACTCCTGCAAAAAAATGCATGTATTCCAAGTAAATCCTACATAATCTATATGGATCATACTATGTGATTTTCATGATTCAAACAAAATTTCATAAAAAAAATGATAATAAACATTACTATATATTTCATCATTATTATTTTTTACAGAACAATCTGTAAAACTTATAGATAATAAATAAATTATTAATTGTATTTTTTAACTAAAATTACTTTATATTTAAAACAGATGATAAAAAAACCTCTCAGCTAATTCATCTGCCTGCTTATTTTTAGGATTAAAAATATTACTTGTCAAATTTAAATAAATTTCAGAATTTTCTTTTAAAATCCACAAATGTGTAAACATAATATAATATCTAATTAAATACACTCTTATATTTCATCCTTAATAATCAAATAAAAATTTATTTATATAAAATCAAAATATAATTTCAGCATATATTTACAATATTTTACTATTTTACCTTTTTTTACGTAATGATAAATATCTATTCTACAAATAAATGGTAATAAATTATCTATCAAATATAAAACTATAGGATATTTTATTTTACTAATATAGAAGTATTTAAAAAAAAGTCTATTTTAATTATTGCTATTTTAAATTTTTTATTAAAAATCTTATCTTTTTAAGTGCAAGTTCATAAGTAAAAGTTAGATCTTTGCTATAAATTTTACCTAATCAATTCTGATTAAGAGTAGCACTATCAAAATATAAATCAATTATCATAGTTCTTACACAATTTAATTCTTTTATAATTAAATTGTTATTATGTATATTAATTTCTGCTTTTTTCATTTGATTTGACGAATTGACAGCAATTACAATTGGTAGTATTCAAAACTAAAAGAGCATAAATTTTAATATATATTACTTTTTTAAAATTGCTAATTTTATTATGAAGTTCTTCTATTATCATTATTATTAGAATTATAGTATCTTCGATAGGTACACATTTAATTAATTTTTACTGCTGTTTACAAATTTCAATTAATTTTACAACTTTTGTTTGATCTTTTTCATATATTATAAGACTAGTATAATCATATGTTTTATGTTATATTGTAATAATATCTGGAAAACTTGATGTATTTATTCTATATATATTATAATAAATATCTACAGTAATTCATTTCTTTTATGCTGTAAAAATCAAATTGTTAGTTCAGCTAAATTTGCTATAAGCTAATGTATTATTAAAGTACTAATAAATATAAGCATAACTAAAAAATCAATAAAACTTTTATGATACTCTCCAATTTATCTTATAAAAATTATATCACGTTGCAATTTATTAATAACTTTGTTATAACTTATGCCATTCTAACAAATATAGGTCAATTTTCTTCTAATGTTTTATCAATTAAAAAGATTATACATTGGCTAACCCAATTCTCAAGCACATGGATCTCAACTGCTTTAATAATATGCCTAAGTGCTGAATATTTGTTAACTATTATATAATAGAAATGATTTGATACTTATTTTTTAACATATGTGCATAATTGTTATAATTCTATTGATTTTATATGTTCAGGCTAATATTTAAGTGAAATAATTATTGCTTTATACAACTTCTTAATATTATATTAAGCCCGATTATTTTCAAATTGAGAAATAATGCTTGCAGGTATTGGTTGACCTTCTTTCAAGAAAAACAAATAATTAATTTATATAATAAATTTTTGATAACATTGATTCCTTTTTGTACAGCATTTATTTATGCTAAAATATCACATTTGAAATAATTTTTGAAAGTTGTATAACCTTCACATTTGTTGCTTTTAATATATCTAAATGTCTTAATATTTTTATCAAAAAGATCATTATCACGTAAAATTTGTATTTATCTGTTGATGTTTTATATCATGTTAATGCTGCAAATGATTTAGAATAAAAATTATAGCATATTAAAAATAGAGAATTTGAATAAGATTCTTTACTTTTATTCTTTGAACATTATTAAATATTTAAATAATTACCTTTTCCTGATAGTTCTAAATGCATTTCTGTATTTAAAGTTTCTTTTCGTTTACTTTCAAAATTCAGGAAAGTGATACAAAACTTTTTGAAAGGATTTAATTAAAATTTATTATATTATCTTTATGCATATTTGTTTCAAGATACTATTATAATCAATAGCTATCATTAATTTGATGTAAAGTAATAGGCATTCTAGTATCATAATAATGATAATAAACTTGATTATTACTAAGTTTTTCTAATTTTAGATTTTTTAAGAATTCATTAAGTATTAATATCTTTCGATTACTTTGAATTTTATTTTAGACTTTTGGTTTTATTACCTGTTTAGCATTTATAAAGAGTGTAGAATTATTTTTGTATCTTTCTCTCTGTGAAAGGACTATCATTTACTTTATAAAAAAATTTAATTTTATTTATATATAAGCTTTATGTTTCACTATCACTATTTTTTCTTTCATTTAAAATATTTAAAATAAAGAATGTTAAAACAATTATAGTTGCTAACCATAAAAATATTATATTACATGTACATTATATGTACTACAAATCTATATTCAATTGTATATTATACATATCTGTTCTTTATATCATGTATTACAAATTGATCTTAGATTAATATAAATTGTATAACAAAAATTTTTTAATAATAATTTTAAGTATACTTCGAATATTAAGTCACAATATCATCAAAAAGGCAAATTGTGTAATTGTATGATAAACACACAAAAAAATTTAGCCTGAGTATATAATAAGGTTATTATATATGTATTCAGAAGTCCTATATAAAAATAATAATTTAAAGTATTAATTATACTTTTAGTAAAACTAATATAATTAAAATACAAAATATTATTATATTAAATATAGAAATAAATAAAATATATTATATAAATATTAACAATTAATTATTAAATTTAAATTATTTACTAGTATTTAATTATATTATAAATACAAAATTATTTTTTTTAAATAGTATAATAACTTTTATTTTTATTTATTTAATATATAATTTTTTATTTTAAAAAATACTTATAAATTAATTTTATTTTTAAAATCAACTTTTTATTTAAGAATATTACTTATAAAAAAAATAATAATTTATTTTATAAATATAATAAAATAATATAATATTAATAAACTAATTAAATATTT
>CAJVPQ010001088.1:0-20467 GCA_910591825.1 Funneliformis caledonium
TACTAAGTGCGCATAACAATTAATTCAATTTAATATTTAATATTATTTTAAGAATTAATACTTTTTTTTAAGTTTGCAAGCATAATTTCCTACTAAATAATATAAAGAATAATAATTATTAATAATTATTGCTATTTTTATGATAATATTTAATATTAAAAATTTATTTAAAAAATAAAAAATTATTTTAATTATTTGTAAAATAAATTATTATCAAATATAAAAAATTATTTAACTATAATAATTGTTATAATAATAAATATAAATTTTTATAATAATAAATTTAAAAAAATTTTTAAGTTTATATAAGATGTATATACCTGTATTATAACATATATTTATTACTAGTATTACAACCTTTAGTCTTTAGTTTTTACTATTTAGTTTAGAAATTTAGAATTTTTTTAGTGAAAAATTCTTATTTGTCATACTTTATCTATCATATAGTTATTATATAAGTAATTTCTTAATTTTTTTATATTGGTAAAAATAATTTTAATATTAGCTATATTATATAATCTATATATATATACCTGTTGATACTATATAAGTCAATCATATTATGTCAAAAAGATCAATAAAGATTAACATTATTAACACTTTTAACATTTTTAACTTATTTAAATATTTTTACTTTATTTATATTTATCTTATATATTATTATTATTATTTTATTCATAGTTAAATTATATTTTATCTTTTATATTTATTTTAACATTATAAATTAGTTTATATAAAATAATGTTAGGTAATAATCTTCTTATAATTATAATTTTATATAAATAAAATAGAAAATTATTTTTGTAAAAGTATAAAGATAACAGTTATAACTTAATAGTTTAAATTAAAGACTTAAAATTCAAGGTTAAGGATTGCTAAGAATATAATCTTTATAATAAGAGAATCTTTTTCTAAACTACACATATATTAAAATCCTTTAATGTATCAATTATGTTTAATATTCTTACAATTTATTAAAGTTATTTACTTATCTAAATTATAAATTTAAGATTAATTGTTATAGGATTTATTTCATAATAACTTAGTAGTTTCTCACAAGTTATTCTTTATTATTAAGTTATTATTGCCTAAGTTTGACAGATTAATTGTAAGATTAGTACTATGTATAAATAGAAATTGTCTAAACTTAATATTAAATAACTTTTTATTTATATTATTCTAAATGATTTATTTTAAATAATATCTTATAATTTGATTATATAATATTATATTATATGATTATAAATTATTAATAATCTAATAAAATAAAATAATATTAGATCATATCAAGAAAAATATCAAAAAACTATTTGACTAATTGATAATAATATTTTTAGAGAGAACTTAAGATTAAAATTACAAAATCATGCTTATAAAATTTAAAGAATTTATAAAATAAAACCTATTAGCTAAATTAGAAATTAATAAAAAGAAAACTATAAATTTTAACTGCAGTTTTTTGACTTTATATTCTTAAATATTTAAAGCAAAAACAAAAATAAAGTATATTTTATGATAGATATGAACATATAAATATAATTGATTATAGATTTTTTAAAACAAAATTTTAAATATAAAAGACTTCTATCGCATTATAAGAGTAAAAATATGAATCAGATCTAAGGTTGCTAGATGAAACCTAGAGGTTTTGCAAGTCATCTAAATAGAAAAAGGTAAAATTATATTAAAACTTTACTAAAAAATCTGCAAAATTCTGAAAAAGGTAAAACTATATCAAAACTTATAAAAATGTGAAACTATATCAAAATCTTAGTAAAAATTAGTGAAACTATAGTTTAGATGTTTTGCTAAATCCAAAATGAGTTTAGACAAGCAACCTTAATCAGATCTTACAGTATGATAAATATTTCTTTTATTCTAATAATAGACAATGTGATGTTTAAGTCAAAAATAAAGAATTGCCTTTATAAAAAAAGATAATAGTAAATTAATTATGATTAGTAAGTTTTTTAACAGAAAATAATAGACATTTGAAATTAAAACTAGCAAATATTAAACAATATCCTATAATTTCAGTAGAAGTATTTAAAGTTAGATAAAGGTTATAAAGGCTATTGGATAGTAAAAAATGTTATTGAACAAATAAAGACTAAATAAATTCCTATATTTAAAGTTCTTTATCCAAATTGCATTAGTATTTTTGCATTTGATAATAGTTTAAATCATGCAATATTTGCAAAAGATACATTAGTAGCAAAAAAAATGAATTTAAATTCTAGTGATTTGCAATAGAAATGTATGATATATACTGGGATTCTAATATCAGTTGCAATTAATATTATTCTCTAATGATCATCCAAATGAAATTTTCAAGGATAAGCTAAGGGGCTGAGACAAATATTACAAGAATGAGAAAAATGGCCTATTGGTAGATTATTGTTTGAATGTAAAGAATGCAAAGAAAAAAAAATGATAAAAATTGAATTAATTGTTATGCGCACTTAGTAATGTGCTTAGAACCAGATTTTCTTGCTCAAAAGGTGCAATTTTTGAAATAATTGAGAAGGCAGACCACAAATGTATTTTCTACCCAAAATTTCATTGTGAATTTAACTTTATTAAACGTTATTGGAGGTTGCAAAGAGACATGCAAAAGAAAATTGTAAATTATTCATGGATAGGATAAAATGAATTGTACCTCAAAGTCTTGAATCAGTTTTATTAATTACAATTGGAAGATTTGCAAGAAAAACTTGGCATTATATGTGTTTATATCAAAAAGGAATCGATAAAAAATTAGCTGAATATAACAGTTAAAAAATATAGATCTCATAAAAGAATTCCAGATGAAGTTATAGAAGAATTAAATCAAATTAAATTTGATTAGTTATGTTATAATTGTTTTATTTTATGTATGTTATGTCGCGAAATTGCATTTTTACAATAAAAAATGATTACTTATCGACCAATAAAAATAGTTTCACGTGTATCTCACGTGACTTTGATATATGAGTATAGATGTCCAAATAGTTTAATAACAATATGTTAATATACTATAGAAATTTGATCTAGCTTTAAATTTCCAAAAAAAAACAAAATTTTATATTTTTTTCGGCAAACTCCACTTTTTTCTATAAGGACTTTCGATATTCATTTTCATCATTTTTTTTTAATTAGGGAAAAAAGCACATAAAGTCGAATAAAAACCCTATTGGGATAATCCAACTGTTGCCTCTCAACATATAATTCATATTTACCTACCCATTTTACTTTCGTGCAAGAACCGCTCTTCACTCACGATTTCCTTCGAAAAATTTAGTTTAACACTAACTAAAAGTTGTTGGTAAAAAAAAAAAGTGCTTTGCAAATTTGTATTTTTTTTAAAGTGGTGGAATTTATACGACTCATACGTGTCGCGTCATCCTATAAAAAATCTATTGTTCACATCAGTGATGACGACGTCGATCATATGATCAACGAACAATCTTAAGGAATGTAACCAGGCTGTTTGAAGTTATTATCCTTGACCCATGTATTGCGGTCAATTAATCAAGGAATTACAATAAGTATATAAACATAATGTCAGTTTTTTTATCCAATAACCTAAAATGTCTGATTATTCTGATTATTGATTACTTTAACTTTATTTGTTATCTTTATAACATACCTATTCTCAATAGATAAAAAGGATGACTTATGTGATCAATTAGTGCAATCAATGATAACACTCATTCAAAGCAATGAGTTGAATGGTTAACAAATTGAAGCTACTACCAGCATAACGAAAACATTTTGGGTAAATTGCAGGCTTTCATTGTCTAGCAATTTTCTTTTGACTTTTTAAAATTATAATCACTTATCGTTATAATATTATTTCTTTATGTTATTACAGTTAAACTAGATGAGTTACCTACCAAAATTGAACAAACTGATGATACTTTGCGTCATCCAAAGAAATAATCTAAATGACAAAAGTGTAATCTGTAAATCAACCAAGTAGCAATATTAGCAATCCTTCATCATCAATCTATAATAACGTTGATTCAAAACTTGGAGCACACCATGGTGTCGTAGATCCTTTAACAACCATACGAAATATTCACAGTTATTACACAAGCTTAGGTTAAATGTGAGTTGAAATTAAGTGGGAACGAGATTTTAAAGATACATTAGACGCGTAGATTCTGTTGGAGAAATTCGATTTGCCGTTGAATTGTGTCATATTAATCTCCCTAGAATTATATATGGTTGATATTAAAAGATGAAAGGTAAGTTTTGTGATTAAATACGCTTCTTAATAAATTGGATTAAAAGGAATATAGTTTTGCTAGTCGGTAATGTATATATAATCAGTCAATTTATTTTTACGTTGAAAGCTATCCTCTACATTTAAAATGGAGTATTTACTTAACACGTCTTGAAGCCTGTGAGGTAATTAACACAGCGTCAGCAATACTCTGAACATAATTACAACAGCAACAATTCATACAAGGCATCAGCAGTTTTCGGAATAAAACTTAAAGCAATTCACAAAATTATACTACGATTCAAAACCTCTCAAGTAAGCGGGCAAGAGACTTTGCAATTTAGTAACTACTACAAATATTGCAAACAGCAACAACTCCAGTAAGAAACACTTACAATGATTCACACAACAACAGGAAGTTTATTCTGCGAATATTTTTAAATTAAAGAACCTGAAAATGTAAAGAATTGGAACAGGAATTGTAAAGAAATTCAAAATAAGTCAAACCGTGACCCTACAATTAAAACAACGGGTTGATCTTCAAAGTATTCAAATCAAACCCAAAGCTAATAAGTTGAAAGAGAATTAACAACTGGAAGTATATTTATGTTAATAAGTTTTATTTCTTATAATTTTGTGAATATTATTATTAATGAATGATTAACTTAGCAACGTATTTATTCGTTGATTGTAGTGATGGATTTAAAAGCAATTTCGCGTTGGAGAATGATCCTAGGCCGTTTTGTTAAATTCTTTAACAGCATCCAAATGCCAAATGAATAATAATACTTATCCCCTTTTTGTGTTTATTTATTTAAGCGTTAGTAGATTTTGTCGTTTTTGGCTAACACTGATTTTGAAGGTTAGAAAATTAGATCAGATGATCGAATGTCAGATGATTTACGGTGGTATATTGATGGAAATCTACAATGAACATGTTAAGGAGTAACGTGCACAAATTTTTACCCTGAAATTAAAAAAAAATTGTTCGGCATTTATGTAATATATCAAAAGCAGCGAGGGAGCAATTTTCGGATGTAACATTTATCTTGAAAGTAACAAATTTTAATGTTGATTTCGAATTGTTCTGAGCTTTTAATTGGATGTTACATGAATCAAAAAATAGTTCAGTATAGAATTAAAGGTGAATTGAGAATAGTAAGTTATTATTATTATTTTATTTTATTTTTATTTTTATTTTTATTTTTAAAACTTAATACAAAAATTACTCTTCTAAATATTATATTAGATTTAACAAGTAAATATATAAAAGTAATTGCGATAAGGTAATAAATTCCATATTTCATAAAATAAAGGATAGGAAAAATGACATTGTGAAAATTGTAGAAATGGTGATTATTCAAAATGTAAGTTGGAAAGTTCTTCTCAATCGTCTTTTATTGATGAAACATTAAAATAGTTACATTTATTTAGTCAGGTTTTATTTAAATCGATAAAGTAATGTCGATTTCAATATCCTTGGAAAGAATTGCACATTGAGGAAAAGGCAAATAAGGTAGTAAACATAGGGTTTTGGGTGTTTTTGTTGGTAGATCCTTCACAATTTGGGTATGTTTTTGACAATTTTGATATTTAATATACTTCTTTATTTTATCCTTTAATAACAAATCCACTTCCTTTACAGATAATATGGTAATTTTGCAATAGAAAGAGATAAAACTGCTGAAAAATGTTTTGAGTTAATACTATATCCTACTTTAAAAATTATACTTACCATAGTAAGTTTTGCTTTACTGGCAGTTTCCTTCTTTTATACTGCAAAGCACTCATATTATTACAGATTTATATTATCTATATTTAACAGATTCCTTCCAGGAAAGGGTGGTAATATTCCCGCGATGCTTTGTCTCAATGCTGACACATCATACTGCAGTCTTATGGATTACTCTAGTTTACTCTTGTTTTTATAGCTTCGGCTGCAGGGTTTCAATAATTTGGGTTCAAAGTGAAGTGGTCAATTATACTCTTCATGTATCATTACTTGGGTTAATAAGGTGAATTCATTTTCATTTCATACTTTTGGAGTATACTTGTCATTATTTTGATGGTTTTTCCTTATTTGTATGATTCGTTTAGGTTCTTTTTATAAATTTACACGCCACACTCCACAGAAATGTTGATTTTATGATATGATTAACATAAAACATTTAAACCAATTAGAAGTGAAGTTTTCTTTAAAAGGTTATGACTTAAAATATGATCATGTTTTTTTTTATTCAAATATTCTTTAATGAAGAGAGATTTGTTTTTTTTTATTTAGTAAGAAACTAAATACAAAAGATATTCTATAAACAAGATGGTTTTATTAAAATTTTGAAATATCGCTCGTATAATTCATCATAGACTAAATATGTATGTTTTGAACGAGCAAGTCAAAAGTTAAGTCCATGAGTGTGCTAGCTAATGAAATTGTTGAAAGTGAGAAAAGAAAATCTCATATCAGTTCTGAAATGCATAATTTGTAAAATTTTCCATCCATATTTTCAAAATAAATTTTCTGCTGTAAGTGGTTGAACAACACCACATGACTATTTTCAGTAAAAAAAAAAAAATAACAGGAATGATTACCTGCCTTTTATCTTAATATAGATGGTAAGTATCATTAAAAATCAAGTAATTTGAGCATGTTTGCGAAGCATCATTATGATGAAGTTCTAAATAAATTTCGCTTTAGAACTTCAACATTAAAGAGGAAAGAGTAGGACTTGAACAGAACCAGGAGATTCACCGTCATCGGAAACGTATAAATATAAGGTTCGCTAAGAACAACAACAGTAACAGAACCAAGAGATTTGTCGCCATCAGAATCAAGAGCGGAACCAGGAGATATACCACCATCAGAACCAGAAGCAGTATCATGAGACTCATCACCATTAGAACCTTCACGATCAATACCAGGAATTCCACCATCATCAGAAAAACCAACATCGCCATTAAACACACCAATGCAATCGTTGGTTCAATAACGACGACAATATCTGGAATGATTATTTAAATATTACGTTCTTGTGGAAATGAAAACAACGATACAAATAAAAAAAAATACAAAGATTGAATGAAAAAAATAATTGAAAAAAGTGGGTCAATTTCTGGATCAATGAATTTTACATGAAGAAATACAACAACTTAATATTAAAAAAGGAATGGTTAATTCATTAATGATTCAAAGTAATTTACCTTACTCAATATTAATAAAAAAGGTACCGTTAAAAAAAAAGATTTTCAAATACTCGGATATAAACAATTTAAACACCAAATCTTTATTAACATTAGTTATCATATGATAGTGATATACATAGTTAATTTCGGAAAATACAAATTCATTTAAAAAATTGAAGAGGATATGAAACCATATAGGCAAAATTTTTAAAAGATTTATTTGACAAACTATCAGTTAAATTAATTTAAAAAATTAAAATTTTCATATTAGCCATGTTATTGAACACAATCGTTATTTAATTTATTTATTTAGAAGTCGTTCATTGTTAATAAAGATTTATTTTTTATTTTTCACACTAGATAAAAACAAGCCCTTGCGTTTAACTTTAGAAATAAATTTATGCATTATATTTGTTAAATCTAATTATGTCAGATATTATTATTTCCTCATAATATTGATTAAATACCGATACCAAACAACAACTAGACTTCAAGCGTTATCATGCATTTTGAATTTTTGAACTTTTGTGTCTGTAGGATTATCAAATGAAGCATACATAGCATTAAAAGAACATGAAGCTACCAAATTTCGCTGTTTGTCAGTTCTTTTCTTTTGATTAATGTTATATTTCTACGTTTTCGTAATTGGAAATTATCAATTTCTAATTATTTATAAAGTCGAAATTGATACTGAGAGGCTTTAAATGAACTCATCCGTTCCGTCAGCCAAGTACTTTTCGATAACATCCTATAGAAAAGTTAATCTTGTGGTAAAGATTTGAAATTTTAAAATATTTCGACATAAAAATTAATTCTTTTTAGATTTCATTTCATTGTGTTGCATTATAATGAGATAAAACTTTATTTTCTTATTCAAGTAACCAAATGTTTATCAAATTTTGATCTGCAAAATCCGGCCATATTTTTAGCCCGAAGGAAAATTCCGATAGTTTCTAAATATCTACGCGATCTAAATTTGTCTAATACTATGTTGATCCAACCTTATATTAATCATATTACGGAGAACGTGGAAAAGTCGGTCTTCGTCAGATACAGTTACTCTCCTTTATGAATATAAACTCACAATTAGATTCATTCTTGTACGAACGAATGATGCCCCATCATTTTTTTTTTTATTTGAACAATGAAAAAAGTAAATAATACAATCAATTTAATTTAACACTTCTACGTTAGAATTGTTCAGTAGAAGTCCATGCTGATCCCGTCGGAATTAGGGGAATTAGATCATGTGATAGTCATATAAGGGTTGTTTCAGTTTATTTGTTGATGTTACAATGACCGAATTATGTAACCTTTGTAGATTTGTACTTTATTAGTCATTAAAAAAAAAAGTTTTTAATATATACGGTTAATTACGTTTCGTTTTCTTTTTTTTCTCTTTTCTTTTTATAAAAAAAAAAAAAATAATAAAAAGAAACATTCTAATATAATTATTCGTTTTTGGAAATATAAGAAAAAAAAAAAAAAGATAAGGAAAGAAAAGGATAGAAAATGTCCAAGCTTAATGAAGATTGCCTGGTTATCGTATTTGAGAAATTATTTGACGATAAAAAAGCCCTATTCGCTTGTTTATTCGTTAGTAAATTTTGGTGTGAAAGGTTATTACCGCTCTTGTGGAGGGACCCTTGGGCCTTGTTCTTAAATGAGAATTGTGATGTAGAAAAAGCGAAATCATTTTTTAACACCGTTCTTTTGCAATTACCGGAAGAATCAAGAAGTCACTTGATTAAACGGGGCATCAATCTACCCAACCAACGAAAGCCGTCGTATGATTACGTCAGCTACTGCACGCACATCAAGCATTTATATCCATCAGATGAGAAAAAGGAAAATGACATTTATGAGAGCGTCTTTAAAGAGTATAATCAAACTCGACAACAATTATTGAAAGAGGAAATATATAAACTTTTCATTAGTAAATGTACTTCACTTAAGTATTTGGACATAACTAATATTAATTTTCAATTATACGGATTTCCCGGAGCCGAAGCAAATCTTTCCAAACTTAGTCAATTGGCTTGCAATAATAATAATAACACTCAAGTTCTCGAGGGATTTGCGAAATTATGTAAATTGATTGAAAAGTTGCATATTAATCTCACGAGCCTGAATCCTGGACTCGCTCGTTTAATTGAAGAACAGCAAAAACTAAGGTCCATCATAATTAAAGATAATTTCGTCGAAAACAATACAGACAAGCAAAACCCGATTGAACAGGCAATAATTAAAAAAGCAAAGAGTATTATTCACTTGGATTTATCGGTGGAAAAGGGGTCCAATTTTTATAACAACCTCTTTTCAAAATTAACGGATATACAAAAATTGGTTATATATGATAATAGGTATCGTAATGTGACGGTTCACAAGCAATTGAATTTTACGTCAACTTATCCTAAATTACAAGTACTTCAAATTGGTATATCCTTTTCCGTGGCTACAAAAATCATTCAGGCAACTGACGATAGTCTTCAAATGATTTGGTTGGATAAAGGGAACCATGAATCCGAAGATCAAATTAGACAACTGGTTCAGGCGATCTCCCGGTATTGTCCAAAGCTTAGGTACCTTAAGATATTTTTTAGGGAGGAAGTTCTTGAAGATTTTAAACAATTATTAGACAAATGTAGTTTGTTAGAAGGGTTATACATCTATAGGGAGAGTATATATGCGGATGATAATATCGGTAAAAAATTATTGGACGTATTACTCGATTCTGCTCCACCTAATTTATGTAAATTTCAACTTCATTATTGTTATTTTAAGATTGATACCTTGGATCAATTCTTGAGTAAATGGACGGACAAGAAATCGTTGTACTTGTATCCAATTCTGGTCAATTATTATGAGAAGAGATTTCTAAGTAAAGAGGAATATGTTAAAAACAAAATTAGGTTAAATGATTTGATTAAAAAGTATAAGGAAGAAGGTGTTGTTAAAAGGTTTGAAACATCAAGAAATTTTATGTTCATCAACCATTTCGCGGATTTAAATTTTTGAGGATGAAAATATTAATTAGATTTTTATTTAATTAATTCCTTATGAGGTATAAGATAAATAAAAAATAATATATATATATTCTATATAATTTAAGTTGTTTACAAGTGTTTCATAAATGCGGGAATAGGTTCATGCTATATGTTCAATAATTGATATGAATGATATTTTGTGATTGTGATTTCTATTTTATGCATATGCCAGGGTCCTTCTAAATAATTTGTCGTTTATAAGTTCAACATAGTAAAAGGAACTGCTCAAAAGAACTTTTTCTTTTTAACGATATAGTTTGTATGGTATTTATAATTAATCTTAACCTTGTATAAAATGGATTTCTATATATGATTATGTGTAATTTATTTTTTTTTTTATAGAGAGAGTGCATGCTTAATGACTTAATGAAGTGAGGGGAAAAAAAAAATTTTGATCATAATTTAAATTTTAGAATCTTTTAAGGCTTCTTCAGATATTTCTTTGCAATGAGTTCGGATACGAAGGCTTTCCTTTTTCCATGAAATGCTCATATAAAATTTGAGCGTGTGATCTGGCGGGGATGGAATTGAGTTTAGCTCCATTGTTTTGATGAAAGCACGACAATAGACATTATAAGCGGTAAGATCTTTCGATTTCTTCCTATCTCGCTTATTGATGAAATCCTTTGCCGTCAAAGGAAATATTCCGTTATTGATGATGTTAATAACTTGATTAGGATCCATGGATATCGAAACAAAAAAAAAAGGAAAGATATTAAAAAAAAATTATTTTTTTTTGTTGATACCAAAAAGGAATATCTGTGTGTCTTTTTTTTTTTTTTGGTCAAAAGCGGCCTTTAAATAAGAATTCTTCAGGCGGATTCTGTCGTCAATTACGTTGCACCGTCCCCGAAAGAAGTCTCAGAATTTCCATTTCTACACTCGCGAGTAAAAATAGTAAAAAAGTTCACTTCGGGAATTACCAATTTCGGCTTTTAAATCCGTGGAATTCCTTTAATGGAATTGTTCTTTCGTAGCGGGGTGTGGAATATTTTTTTTTTTTTTTGACCAGTAAGGTACGATAGAGATCATCGCACAAGTTGCGGGTCAGTTTCAAAAGTTCTACAGAGTTTTCCAAAGAATTCTTTCGGGAAAATACGTTATGATTCGATTAATTTATTCCATAGAAATTATCTATCACTGAAACAATGAAGAAATTACTAAAAACGGATAATAATATATCTTACTCTGTACACAAGATCACAACGATCGTTCCTCGTGTTGTCCTTTACCAGGAAAAAGGAACATAATTTAATTACATGCATGATTGTTAAAAACAATTTGTGTAACAGAAGTTTAATAGAAGTGTGTCAGAAGTGTGACAGAAGAATGTGATCTTCATAGCGCCAACTTAATGACACCGATTGCAAAAAAAGAAATATTATCACGTGCGAAGAAATAACGTATTTATATCATTTCAAAAAAAAAAAAAAAAAAAATAAATAAAAAAAATAAAATCATCCGAGCGTGAGCCATTAAAATAAAACACTTAAATGGTCTTACAACAAAATTATTTATTTCTTAAAAAAAAGAAATTGGTATTTTTCAATTTGATCAACATTTATTATAAAAGAACTTTTTTAAATGCAAGAAATCCGTTGATATAAAAGAGGTAAAAATTTTATTTAAAAATATTACTTTCTCCCTTTATAAAGAAAAGTTTAAACCAACTAAATCAATTTAAGGTGTATGTAGTGTGATTCGGACCTTTTAGAATGATCAACCCTGGCGTTGATATTTGTATACGTATTGACGTTTCTGCCTTTGCTATTGTTCTAATTTATTCAGTTTCTGAGCGTTGCCTGAAGTAGCAATTGAGAATAATTAAATAAAGATCAAAAAAATTTGGTTTCTTTTGCTTTGTGCTTTTCTATTATTATTGGTTTCCTTTTTTTTTTTACCTTCTTATCTAAACGGATTTGCAAACTAGAGATGGATTTACTACGGCATATGAAAAAAAGTATATCAAAAAATTAACAATTCTTACGTTCTAAAATTATTTTACAAAATAGAATCATTGCGTGACTCTCAAGACAATATAAAACTAGTCTGCAAATTTAACTTTAACAATAACCTTTAAATTTTACATTTTTCTATCTAAAATAAAGTTTGATAAATATTAAAGAAGTATTTTTTTTTATTTTAAAAGAAATTTAAGAAATAATAATTAATAAAATGTGTTTCGGGAAAAAATGGATATGTATCAGAATAATAACTATGTATATCTTTGGATAGCTTTATTTTACAAATGATCATGCTGATCTTCATAGACTGATATTTGTAATCCATTAATTAATTCGGCAATATTAATTTTAATATTGAAAATTAACCAATCCTCCACTTTGTATTAAAGGTATTAAAGATAAAAGATATTCTAGTTGCACATTCTTTATTTTTTAGATTTTTTAATTTTTGAGAAATTATTTTTTTAGAATTGGATTCAACTAAAGAGTTTAAAAAGAAATTTGCAATCTGATCTCTCTCCTTGTATTTAATGAAAATTCTTTTTATTACATCAGTCTTTTTACTTTAAAATATTGATACCTTTAATTTTCCTCCTTGCTTAAGTAAATTAAAAGTCAAAATTTTATATCATACATATTAAATTTTTTTTGTTTGACATATTTTCGGTAAATTTAAAATGCAATGCAAAAACAAAAAAATTTTAAAATAGTAAATTATAAAAAAAAAAGTTACAAAAGTTAATTATATATATAAGAAAAAAATGAATTTTAAAGTTAAAAAAAAAAAAAATTTATCAGAAAGCGTCTGAACGAATAATAATATATATTTTATCAATTGGCTATCTTTCCATTTACCAATAAAATTTAAAAAATCGTAATTACGTGATTGCGATAGCTGCGTCACAAATCATCAATATTGAAAATATAATAATCGAATAAAAATTTTCTAATAAGGTTCATTTTTCTAACAGTAGTGCTTTTGCCATTTTTTAGGAATCTCTTAAATGTGTTATCATTTTCATAAATACATGTTTAGAATACCTGTTTTATAAGAGAAAAGAAAAAATCAGTTTATTCATAAATTTCTAAATATTTATTTTATTATATGAAGCAAAAAATAAATATAAATTCAACATATGGGAGGTTTTCTATTAAAATCGAGTTACGAACATAATAAATCATATGATAGCTTACCTCCCATATGTATACTCGTATACTATGCTATAAGTATCAAATTCATAATTAGCTGGTTATTCAAAAAAAAAAGTTGTACAAGATTTCGGGTATTCTTTCTTTATAAGATCATTTTCCTAACTCACCTTACTCTGTCATAAATACACTTATAACCTACAATATAATTAGCATTCTAATTTAATGCAAAATTTTTTTTTTATAAGAAACGTTACCTTGTCCCCATTAACCCTACGCCAAAAGTTAAATTTAGAAGTTTGTTTTCCAACATGTGTCAAAATCTGTTTCTTTTCCAAATAAGGCCACTTTTTCTTCTACTTAACCTAAAATGAGCGGGTTCTGGACGGCAACTTTATTATAAATACGCCGAGCTGGCAAATTATAACTTTTAAATTGTCCGGGCCCTTTGCCAAATATTTTTATTAAAGGCAAAATTGCGAAAGTTTCGACGGGTGGCAAAAGTTTCGACGTATGACAAGTTTTAGATTTAAAAGTTTATTATTTTCGTATAAGGAGATCGTATATAGCAAAGATCACTTTCTTTTAAATAAAAAAAAAATAAATCAAAAAATTTACATATCATCAAGTCCAGTTATATCATCATTTATTTTCCATATTTTCTTCATTTAAAACTCATGACAATATTCTTATTTTCTTCTACTTAATCCATTAAACTTTCATTTGAAAAATCATCTAAAGGTTGGAACCGGATTCAACATTCTGGTTTAAACCCAGATATCCACAGGGTGTATAATTTATTAAGCTTTAAAAAACTTTATTTGATCTGCACAGTTAAATAGAGATTTCGATATTCGGATTTAAAACCGGTGTTAGTCGCAAATCATAACTGCGCCTTAGATGATCTTCAACTGCGCCGAAATCATTCATGTATCGTTTGATCGACTTTATAATACATGTATCGAATAGTTTACTTTTTAATATAAATATTATATAGTCTTCTTTTTATTACTTATTATATTAGTTAGTTTTCATTATATGTATCATTTATACTTATCAAAAAGCGTAGTATAGTACTAGTTAGCAATTTTATATAAATAGACCTGTAAGTTGACCTTGAGTTGACATTTGCTCAGAGATTGAGATAAGTCTTGGGACTAGACTTATAAACTCTTCAAGTTAATAAAGTACTATTTTACACTTTCAACTTTCTTCTTGTCTTAATCATAGGATTAATCGTGATAACCTACTACACAAGTGAATCATGATAATAAATTGTTTTGTTTGTTAATCATTAATTTCTCTTAAGAAAGACCTTTGAGATAATCATGTTATTAAGTTTATTAGTTTTGTTAGCTTGGTTTGAGATGATTCCAGGAATAATGCCAGATCTGATTTTTAAAATTAAATTAGATTAGATTGGTATGCAGCGACGACTTCGTCACCACTAGTATAGTTATTATACTGCTTTCTTATATTTAGTTTGTAATGGTCTAGATAAAGGTAATAGTTTATCAACTTCTATTTCAATGATAGAAAATCTTCCTTGTACACTAATAATGTTAATAAATGTTACCTTTATTAAATCTTTCCAAATCACCAGTTCTAGTTCCATCTTTTGGATAAAACGTGATAATTTGAATGAATTTATTAGTATATTGGTAGAGAGAACAGCTGATGATACCAACAGCAGTAACTACAAAGTTTGATTTACTAATAAGACACTAGAGGATTTCTTGACAACCTATATCAAAGCTTTATAGAAGAATAGGCGCGTTTTTTAAATTCAAAATTAAGTATGAATAAAGAATAGAAGATCATAAATTTTATAGCTAATTAAATTTATTCATTAAAGTTAAAGGATCATTCAGGTTAGTATCTTGTATCAGTATTTGGAATGTTAGAAATCGAAATGCAACTTTACCATTGGTATTATAAAACCTATCCTGCTTATGAAAATCTTAATTAATTGTATAATATTTTTAGATAAAAAAATCAGGAAAATCAAATTAATGACCCTAATCATCATAATGACCCTGATTAATCAATCAAATTTAAGTATTAAGTAATATGTTCAACTAATTAAATTTATTATTTTGCAAGTCACGGAAAATTTCTCGCATAATGCATTATAATTATATTATGAGTTATGAGAATTTTGATCATATAATGCATTATGTTCATATTGCGAGTCACAGAAATTTTTGTGTAATATGATTATGTTCGTATTATGAGTCACAAAAATTTTTTGTGTCACTCCTTTATGAAATTTTTTATCAATTTCACATGTTGCATATGCTGAAAGGCGCTAATTTTAGCCTATAACACAAAATTTTGTATAATAGCCTAAACGCCTAGTTTTTTTGACTTTGACTTCTTTTGAGTCCAAAAGAATAGGTAATTTGGTAGGTAACATATTATTTGAATTCATGATAGAGAACTTGAGTTCATAATAGGAGATATATATTACCTTCTTATAATAATTGACCATTTTTTGCTTTAATGTAAAAATTCTATTTGGTAGCTTTTTTAAGTTTCTTTTTTGACTTTTCATCACTTTTTTTAACTTTGGCTTCTTTTGAGTCCAAAAGAATAGGAAATTTAGTATGGCAGTATTTTTATTTGAGTTTATGGTAGAGAACTTGAATTTATGATAAAAGACATATATATGTATTATCTTCTTATAATAATTGAACATTTTTTGCTTCAATGTGAAAATTTTATTTGATAGCTTTTTTAAGTTCTTTTTTAACTTCTCATTACTTTTCATATAAGCTTATTTTTGAATACATTTACAATAAGAGTTTGTATAATATGGAAGAATCGAGTATTTAAGATAAAGAATATAAAGCATTATTAGAGTATAATAGTACAGAAGATTTTTCTGATACGGATAGGTAAGTAATTAAATTTTTAGAATATTATATTATAAATTGAGTGATTATATCTGATGAAATTGTGGATATAGAAAAGAATACAAACTTTTTATTGGTAAATCTTTTCAAAGTTAGGATCATGTTGCAAAGTTTATGAAAAGGTATGCAGTTGCTAAAGTCATGAGATACAAATTGGTAATAGCAGAAAGATCGATAAAATGATAAATAAAGTAATAAAGTGAAGGTATTTGTGTTACTATGCTAAAAAAGCTATATCCAAATAAATAATACAATCAAATATATCATCTTATCAAGTAGAATGTCCATGGCGAGTTAATATTTGGATTAAGAAGGAAAAAGGCCATTTAGAAGTCACAAAATTTAACAATATTCATATTAGATATGAGTGTTATCTATCAGCAAGTAAATTCATTCTAATATTACAAAAATTGCTAGATGAAATTCTTGAAGAAATTCGATTTTTAATCATTATTGCTAAAGTGAATGAAACAGTATAATACTGAATTATTTGAGAAAAATTCAAGATAAGAATATACTGATCAGATCTTTATAATGCTATTGATAAATTTTATTATGAAGCAATACTAGACGAAGAGGATATAGGTTTATTGTTAAAGAGTTTTCATGATAAAAAAAATTGAAAACCATGATAAGTAATCTTAATGAAGTTTGATCCAGTTACTTTATCATTAACACATTTTTTTAGATAAGTCCAGAATAACAAATTTTGTTGTATACTATCATGATATTGTTATATATAATAATACCTATAAAATTAATTGTTATAATCATCTATTATCTTTTTTCGTTACTCTAGACAATAATTTAAAGACACAAATCATAGCTCAGGTAATTGTTGATGATGAAACACAGCTCTTCTATAAATAGGTTTTTTAATGTATAAAAGAAGCAACCAGTATATCACTAAGAGTTTTCGTAATTGATGGTAATTCTGCAGTTAATGCTGCAGTTATGATACAATTTTCTGATACTTTTAATATGTATTGTATTTGATATATAAGCCAAAATCTACTAAAACAATTGAAAGGAAAGTTAGGTTCAGGTTTCAGTGACTTTATGAAAGATTTCTATACTGTAAGAAACAGTTTAAAAAAAAATAGTTTAACAAAAGGTATTACTATTGTTAATTTATAAGTATTATAATTTCATTGTTTATTAACATTATATTTAAAGTTTTTGTTATTATTACATTTATCAATTTATTCAATAAAGATGGAATGCTTTACTACAGAATTATTTACAATTAAAAGACTATTAATGAAGGTTTTAGGATACAATCCTTATTTGTGAACGTGTACATTTACCAATAGATATTTTATTGCTAGTGTATAATCAACCTCTTATAATGAAGGTAAAAATGCCATATTAAAATGACTTTTTAGAAGTTCAAGTCTTTCATTGTGTGAATTATTTAATGCATTAGAAAAAAGATATCAGGAAGAAAATGATTATTGTGAATTTGTGGATTAGAAGCAAATTATGCTGCAGATAGGACCTCAGCATATATCAAATTCTATTTTTGAGCCTGTTGTAAGACAATTGCATAAATTCTTAATGCCAAATGTTATTAAAATAGGAGGAGTAAATGAACTTAAGTTTTTGTTATTATGCTACAGAGATTGAATTCAAAAATATGCGTTCTAAAGAAAATGCAAGTATTATATACTATTTGGTTATATAATTGAATCACTTTTCAATATTACTAAAATAATTGTCTTACCTTAGGTACTTAATAAATCAGACAGATTTATTGATAACCTGTTTGACTTTTTACAAATCCATTTGAGTTCCTTTCTAGAAAATACTTTGACTATTCTTGAAGTCTGGAAAATTTTAATTTAGCAAATATGAAAACATTATACTTCATATACCTTTTGAATGGCAGTACCTTTCTTTATACATATATAATGTTCAGATCATATAAATAAATATGCTGCCACTTTTATCAATTAATGACTCTCACACAAATCACCCAATTTCATATTAGATTAATAAATTAGTATTGGTATAAAGATTAATTATAAGGAATCAACATATCAAATAATGAATTTATTGTCATTTCATTAAATGCATCAATATCAAAGAATTATTCATTACCAACCCGATTTTTACAACTACCAAGTTTTGATACCAATCAAATTGGAAAAATTAGAACAAATAATAATGTTAACATTACTTTTTCTATTGAATAAATTAACTATGATTTGAAGTCAGGAAGACAATAGCTATGACTTAAATCTAATCAACTTGACACGCTATTTATTAGAGAGTTTATTTAGTTAACAAGAATAAAATTATAAGTTTTAGGTTTTCAAAATGTTAAGATTGTTTTATTATTATTATTAAATGTATATTCAATATAATGTTGGGATCTTGTTGGAATCTGTCCTTTTTTCCAAGACATTTTCATATTCTTTATATAAGAAAAATTACAATTAAAGAAAATCTATGATAATTATAATACTATTGACAATAATAACAGAGCTAATAGATATGCTAATTATGTTAAATATATTATAAATGATAATAATGATATAAATAATAGAAATATAATAAATAGTATATGTGTCCTATTTGGCAGATATGGCAGATTTGGCAGATTTGGCAGATATGTCATATTTGATAGGTTTATCAATTTTTGCCAGTTTCAACGATAATAATAAAATATCTAGTATTATTTCAAAAAGCGCAAATTCAGAGAATTATTTGATTTAAAAAAAAAATTATGAGTGATATTATTGAAGAAGGTAATAAGAATACTTATCATGAGGTTTTAGAATTTTTTCAATCTATTTAGCAGAAAATATCACAACACAGAATTCTTGGTAGTAGTGAAGAGAATTTTAATACTCAGAATAATGATAAAATTTAGAGATCTGAAATCCTATTTTATGTAGACTGAAAGGTCATCCTAAGTCAAAGAAAATTAATAGTATTTTAAAAGAGTCTAATACTAAGAAATATAGATATAAGTTATGCAAACAATCAGATTATAATAAGAAAAAGAGAATCAAAAAGTTTGAAGGAATTTTAATGTGTATGCATATATGCATTGTATAATTTTAGTTTAGTTTACATTATTCTTTATTGCATATACGTTAACTTAAATAAATATATAGGATGTTTATGCATAGTATATTGTATTTGTGAAAAATATTTATTGTTTAAGTAAAACCTTTACATTAACATTAAGAAATATTAAATTAAGATAAATAAAATTTTGTTGTTAAATTTTGATACTTACTAATGATATTATAAAAAAAATATATTATATTCTATCCAATCAAATGTGTATTACGTGATAGGATCATCATAGTGACAGGATCATCAAATAGTATTATCCAAAAAAATTACCTTTGAATAATTTTATGAAATTAAAGTTGCTTTAATTTTGTAGTAATCAGCATATTAAATAATCTTTTAGAAGTTTTTCAGATTTTGTCTATTTTTAAAAAAAGCATTGATAAATATAATAATTTTTAAATATGGAAATAAAACTTCCAGAAAGTATTAACAAAAATATCCTATCCAAATAATAACTGTTTACTATACCCTTCAACTCATGGACATTCTAGTTGAAAAATAATTCATAAGTTAACTTTGTATGATCAGTCAATTAGGCTAATACAAATATTTAGAAATATTATTACTAAACGAACATTTTGTTAGATGATGTATATGACTTTTAAAAAATGCATTCTTGCAGAATTTCATTATAATTAAAATAAACTGAAAAATTTCTTAATGATATAGTGGTATAGTAGCTTAAAGTAAAAAAACTTTCTGCATTATGATTACTTTTTTTTTACCTATAGTATATCTGATATTTCTGAATTTTTGTGCTAAATTAAAAAAACTTTAGCAAATAATTTTTCATGAAAAACTTTTTTCACTTATTAAAATAATATACAGTAGCGGTCATAAATATCCGACCGCCTCTAACTCCGGCTACAAGTAAGTAAATTCAAAATTTTTTTTTTTATTTAAAAAATACATAACCAA
>CAJVPQ010001089.1:0-20467 GCA_910591825.1 Funneliformis caledonium
GTAAAATTATATTTGTGTAATGAAATCAGTAATCATCTACTATAACGAATAATTCGTTAACGCTATAATGAATTATTTATTATACATATTACATAATTTATTATAACGTTAATGAAGATTTTTATAATAAAGTCCTGATCGGCTGAATCAGTAATTTCATTATATCGAGGTATGACTGTACAAGCGAAATATTTATCTTATCTCAGTATGCAAAATAAAATAATTTATTACCATTCACAAAAGGCACTGTATTGAGATTGAGGGTTGGGACAGTAATTACAATTGTCTAACTGGCTTGACTGAAAGATTCTGAATTATAAACTATTGCTTTTAACTGAAATGTAATTTATTTTTTACGCTTTCACCTGTAAAAAATTGGCCAAGGTATCATGCATAATCTGTCTATTCTAGGTTAGATCCTCTAATCTATAACTATTTTAATAAAGTATTTTTTAAGAAGTTCAAGAAGATCAATAAAGTGATTTTGGGGATTCTTGATTGCGAGACAATATAACTATCAGTTTGAGAATTTCTATGTAACAGTTATCCAACAAGCTTATAGGAATTACAAGAAAAGACCAAATCTTTGGCAAAATGAGTTTAGGAGACGGTAAGAAATGATAGTACTCCTGATTATATAAAGTTTTAGGTATAAAAAATGAAGGATATAATCCTTCAGGATAAATTTGGTATGAGGAATATTGCTTTTCAACGAAAAATGGTTGAATATATAAGAAGAGAGCCTAATTATAATAACAATTATCTTTTGCAATATATATACTTGTTAAGAAATTATTATATCAGCAAGGCTATATAGTTATTAGAGATACATATTGGCTTGACATATTAAAATGGCTACGAAATCCTGGATATTATAGTATTCATAAAAAGTATAATTATATATACTTCATCAGAATTTCAGAATATAAAACATATAAGATTAAATCATCAAAAATGAAACTATATGCAATTTGTCATTAAAATACATATATCATATTTATGGGAAGGATATTACTGTGAATTTCACAGACTTAGATGATAATTGTGAGTTTGTACGCTGAATTTTTCAGATCAAACCTTGATCCAGATCCTGAATATTGTATTAATAAAATAATATATTATTCAACCATAATGCATAAAAACATATGTGACATAAATTAGCACATTTTTGATTCTCGTTAAAGTATATATAATGTAATAAGTAATATACTGCTCAAATCAGCTGTGAAACTATGTTTGTATAACAAATTAATTTTCACATATAAATCGATCTCCCAAAAATATTAAATTTTTTTCTCACAACATTTAGCAGAATAAGATTTAGTAGAATAATATTTACTGATATGAATATTTGCTCTAAAGGGACAGGCTCTCTGACACCACTGGTTCTGAACAGAATATATTTATATAACGTTGTTAGGTCTTAGTATTAACTATTGAGTGATCAGGTAAGTGAAAAAAATTCATATATGCATTATTCCCAACTTTGTAAATGTTGAGGTCTTCAATACACATTCCGCCTATCTTACTTTTAAACATAAAATTTTTGTATAAAGTGTCTAGCATATTTCTCCCAACTCTTTCTCCCAACATGAATGCGAGTTAGAGAGAATATAAATGGAGATTTAAAAAGGCAGTATGGCGAGAAGGTATTGAAATTCACTGTACATTAATTTTTTACTGTACTTTGTCTAGCAAGTTTTACATTAATATTAACTTTTTTATTCTATCAAAATATAGAAGAATTCCTTCTAACAAGAGAGTCTCTTGATATTGTCAGAATCTTTATAGCATTATTTATATAAGTAGAGCAGGGTGAATGGACAAGCGTTCTTGAAAAGAAGGTGGAGAACTTTGAAAATATTTTATAAAAGTTTTAGAATAAGTTCTCTTGGAGGATATTGAACAAAAAAAGAAGCTTCAAATTTTGGTACTAAGAAAAAATTAGCTAAATGGGTAAGGCGATAAACTATTTTTATGATGAATATATGGATATGATGACATATTTTTTTAGGTTTTCTAAAGGTATAGTGGGATCCTATTGCATATATACTAGTGAATACGCTAATGTCTATTGTGATATCATCACTTTTCACATAACAGTAGCTAGTTATATATACTCACAGAATATTGTTCATTGAGCTCATTGCTGACATTTTTTGATAGTTTATGAAAATAGAAACCTAATCTGATCCCACAATTTATTATTCACAAAATATGTTAAGTCTAAATTAAGCTAATTATATTTAGATTGCAAGTACCTTCGAAGATTTATATTCTTTAACAGAAATGAAAGCTCTGGTAATTGATGCTGAGACGTGATCTAATGATGTAAATGCAAATTTACAGTGTTTGAAACGTGACATTAAATAATTTATGAATGAGAGCACCAGTTATGAGAAAATTATGTGAGAGAGAATAGAAATAGAACTTATTAATATAAATATAGAAAATCTTGAATTGATCATCCAATATGTTCGGGAGTCCTCAATATTAAATTAGAACCTTTCATAAACATTCCTAAGTCATTTTGTGATATTTTTAAGGAACTGTTTCAAAAATATAAGTTAGAATAGAATCAAGATATATTAGATACTTGTAAAGAATTTATTCAGAATGAAGAATCAAAGATTAATAAAAATGAGAATTTGCGTGATGTTAGATTTGGAAAATAGTTAGATAGCTCTGAAAGGCTTTAAGATATGACAAGACAGGACACCAGAAACTTATAAAATAAGTCATAGGGAAAAAATTTTAAATTTGCGTCACCAACACCAAAAATTTCACTATAGTCATAATTTGAGAATGTGTTAAAATGACAATTTTTTGACCAATGTTAGGAGCCAAAATTGCATAAAATATTTCATTTTTTGCTATGTCAAGGTTTTAATTTGTGTCATTTTTTTAGGTTTTGTATATTGAACATATATATCATATGATATGCATATAATTATAAAAAAATTACCGTATTTTGCAGTATAACAAAAAATAAAAAAAATTCTTTGTCGCAATCTTACAAGAATTTTGTTTGAATATTTAAAATATACAATTTTTTTGAAATGTGCATTTTTTTTTCGTATTTTTTATCAATTCAATGATCATCATTTTAAATATGATGGATGATACGCAACTTTTTTTGTTCGCGTACCTATTTTTTTTTTTTACTTTTTTAAACTCCATTTTTTTGGCTATTTTTTGCACTTGTTACTGTAGAACCTTAGTATTATACTTATTAGACAAAAACAAAATTTAAAACAGCAGAAAATGGGCTGAAAATATACTCTAAACTGTTTAAAAAAAAATTCAAATGTTGTATATATTCATAATAGCACTTTAGTTGAGTGGAAAATAAGTGGCTTTATATAGAGCATATGAAGAGACAAACTTAATAAAACATTTGCAAAATGGTTGCAATTTAAAAAATAAGCAGCCTGGAATTACTAGTTTTTTTAAGTATACTAATAAATCAGATGATTCTTCAAACCCTAATGAATTTGATAAATCTGATGAAATATCTGTGGTATCCATAAAAAGAAAACCTTTTCAAGGTTTATCAGGTGAAAAATATCAATAATATATTGAGCGAACACCAGTAGAGATTGAAGGAACAAGACGACGTGAAATTATTGCTAAAGACTTATTTTCTATTACATCTGAATTTTACTCTAAAGACCTATCTAAAGATGCAAATATATTATATTAAAAGTATTTCTTTCTTTATTTTTTCCTTTTTTCTTCTTTCTCATCCTTTTTTATTTTCTTCTTTTTTTTTCTTCTTTTTTCTGCTTCTATTTTCTTCTTGTAAAACTAGATGATAATATAATAATTAAAAAGGCTGCAAAATTTAAAGAAATAGCCAAAGAGGCTATAAATTTTAAAGAAGCATAATTATACAAAAAGATATTTAAAGAGACAGCTAAAAAAATTGCAAAATTTGAAGTGATAGCAAAATTTAAAGAAGCAGCTAAAGAGCAAACAACAGAGTTTAATCGGTAGTTTTGTGCAGAAGTATAATGGATTGTTGATCAGATTGGTAATTATATTTTATAAAATGATTATTAATAATATATTTAATCTTCATTATAACATAATAATTTTCAATTTTTTTTTTTTAATAGCAATGTGTGTTCGGTCTACAAACTGTAAAAATTTTACAGAACAGGACATTTGCAATGCATGTTTAGCATTAAAAATGATAAAAGGTTTCAAAATAATGTTGCACATCTGATACCTAAACCTGAAAATCGAAAATTTATTCCAAAATACTATTTTAAAACAAATGCACTTACTAATTATCTCTAATATACTGATATACAAGAGTTACATCAGTTATTAACTGATATATCTGAATGTGAATCTGATTCTAAATTTTGGCAAGCATTTGCAAGCAAAGCAAACCAAGATGCATTTAATAAAAAGCCTATTTTTAAAGGTCTTTGTCAAATAATGCTTCAAGTTGCTGAAGCATCAGAGGTAAATAAAAGCAAAAAAGGTCTTCGTTACTCTACTGAATTTACAAATTTTCTTGTTATTCTTGGAAGTATATCTCTAAAATTACTAGAACTCTTTCAACAAAATCTTGAAGAACAATCTTTACGAAGTATTAGGTATGAATTTTTTATTTTATAGATTATTAATATAAATTCTTATTATGTATTTATAATTTAAAAAATAATCAATTTAATTTATATATTTAATCAGATACCTCTGAAATAATTCTAAAAAAAATTGATAGATCCAGATTTATGTTATGAAAATGTTGCACATTTCAAATGATTATTAGATACTCTTAAATATAATGGTCCAATTGTTATGATGATAAACAATACTAAATTAAAACCTGGTTTTCAATATTCTGCACAATTCGGTTGTATTGTTAGTTTTTTACTATGACAAGAAGAAACTCAAGTAAATAATTATGATAATATTTCAATAATTATTAACAATATTAAAGAAAGAAAAGCTATTGCAAAAGAAGTTAGAGTCTATCTGTTACAAGTAAAACATTTATATATGGTACAAACGGCTTAGTCGCATCAAATGGCTAAGCTACTGCTGAAAATTTTGCCGATCATTTCCATATTAAATTAGCGATTTTATTGGTCAAAATTATAGTCACGTGATCAAACTATAGTCACATGAACAAACTATATTCACATGTTCGTAGTTAAACGCGTCATTTTACCATCATTTGCGATAATTTTATTTCTTTTCTTATATCTCAATTAATAAAATTAGAATGCCGAAATCAAATAAATGAATCAGACAGTCTCGAAAAGCCATCAATAAGCGTTGAAAGCAAGCAGATGCTAAACCGGATGAGTTTGATGAATCATGGTTTGGCACTTTTTGGGTAGAAGGTGAGAAAACACATTTTGATAGTGATGAAATTACAGATGGAATACAAGCATGGAAACAAAACACATTAGAACATTTGATAAAAAATGCAAAATCGCATATGTGGGCTGTAAATTCACGCAGATCAGTGTATAATGGTGCTGCAAAGTCAACATTGCGCAACAAGAGGGCATATTGGCGAAAAGCGGCTTTAGGTTCTAAGAAAATTACTGAAATGCTTCAAACAAATAAAGCTGCTGAGCCTAACAATACAGATACCGCATTTGATGATCCCATATTTGATGATCCAGCATTTGATGATCCATGTGACAATAGTGATGATGATGATAACGAATTCACATTAGAGTCTCTGGATTTATTATTTAAAAAGAAGAATAACGATTTGCGGCTTCAAATGGTAAGTCAATTTCTCCATTTAGTTCAAGACCAAAAATATAGCAAGATGGATGCAAGTAATCTCCTTGCCTAGAGCTTGAACAAAGGTCCATGACAAGCACAGCTTATTCGCTCCTGAACGAATCAATGGCTTAATAATGGCATGATTGTTACGTATAAACGTGAACGTCATGCAAAAATCAGATCTCTTCTTTTGCATGAAGACGTTAAATTGCGAGTTACTGAATATTTATGTGCGTATAAATTTAAGTTGAATGTTGCTAATTTCATAAAATTCATTGAGGATGAGGTTATCCCTGCTCTTGGAATAGAAGAAAAGATAAGTATCTTACATTCAACTGCACGCAAATGGCTACATATACTTGGTTGGCAATATAAAGACCATTCAAAGAATATTTACTTTGATGGTTATGAACGTGAAGATGTAGTTGCAGATAGAAATCGATTTTTGCAACAATAGGCAGAATTACGAAAATGAATTGCTATTTATAAAGGCAATAATTTGAACTAAATAATCGCACCTGCGCTTCCACATGGTGTTCTTGAAATCATTTCAGTTACCCATGATGAATCAATCTTTTATACCAACGATGATATTGTCAAAGCTTGAGGTCTGGCAGATGAGAATAGACTTTGTCGCAAGTCACAAGGTCTTAATATACACGTAAGTAACTTTCTCTGTGAGTCTATTGGACGACTTCAACTTTCAGAAGAAGATTGTTCTGCTAACAATTTGCTTCCTGATGGTGAGTGACTTGTGCATACTGAATCCTGCGTCACAATGTATCCTGATATGAATCGGGATGGCTGGTGAACAAACAAAGATGTTATTGATTAGGTAAAAGAGCGAGCCATTCCAATATTTGAACGAACTCACCCGGGAAAAGTTGCACTGTTTATGTTTGATAACAGTTGCAACCGCAATACATTTGCTAATGATGCATTGGTAGTTTCAAGGATGAACTTAAAAGATGGCAGCAAACAACTACTCCTCCATAATAGTAGAATGCCTGATGGCTCGCCTCATATAATGACATTTGCGGATATTGATGGTGTGGTAAAGCCCAAAGGTATTCGACAAGTTCTTGAAGAGCGTGGTTTGTGGATACTGGGTTTGAAAAGAAAGTGCAATGCATGTACGCAACACAACCCTGATTTAATAAAGCTAGACTATTATGCAACACGTATTCTTTCTGCATAACCTGACTTTGCATCACAAAAGATACACATATAAGAGGTAAATTACGGTTAATAAATTATTCAATTTATGCATTCAATTTAACATTTTTTTTAAAAAAATACTTATCTTTTAGATTATTGAGGCAGCAGGACATATGTGTATATTCTACCTGAAGTTCTATTGCAAACTTAATTATATTGAGTCTTTCTGGGTGGAAGCAAAGCGGTATTCACATGTTCATTGCAACTACACATTCAAGGACTTTAAGGAGATTGTACCGTGTGCATTAGATTTCGTTAATCTAACAAAATTTCGTCAGTTTGCACGTTGTTTTGTGCGTTACATAAGCACTTATGAGCTTAGACTTTCAGGTAAGGTGGCTGTTTTTGCAGTTAAGCGGTATAAATCTCATCGTCGTGTTCCTGCAAATGTTTTAGAAGAATTTGGAGACATGTTAAATTATTGAATAACGATTAACTAATCATATTCTGACATGTTATTTATATGTACTAATCATATGTCGAGCACGTGATATCGGAGGCGCTGAAAATCCTGCTATTACTATTAAAGTTAACGTTAAAAAAATCCTAACTACAAAAAACTTTTATAATAAAATCAATAAAAAAGATACGTAATATTAAAGAACATACCAAAGACTATTTAATAATGTATTTTTTTTTAATAGTTATATGTTAAAAAAAATTCCTTTATATTTTAAAATTCTTAAAAATCCTTTAATGTGACTAAGCCATTTGCACCATATTAAATTTATTTTATTTAATTATATTATTTTATTTTTATTAAATAAATATTTTATTTTAGATTCCTCTTCCTAAATTCCCTCCAGTAGTAATTGCTTTGATTTCACATACTGGTTCTGAAAAAACAAATATTATTTCTACTCTCTATCTTAAGCTACTTATTGATATTGCTCCACGGCTTGATCTTTATATAATTTCTATTAGTTCTGATGGAACATTAATTGAATTTCAAGTCCAAATAGCTGTATAAAAATTTTCCACATTAAATTGACTTTCTGTTTATTATAAAAAATATGGAATTGATTTTAATTGTCCTATTTTTCCAAATGTTGGACTAGTTATTCACGTACAAAATCTAAATCATGGTAAAAAAATAGCACGAAATGTTTGTATGTCTGATGCAAGATTACTAAGTTTTGAAAATTCAACAGTACATTATAAACAACTATTTTCTTTATATCAACAACCAGAAAGTATCTTATATAAACGAAATATAATTAAACTTGATTAGCAAGATAATGATACTGCATATCGTATGTTCTATGCTTAAAATCTTGAGTAGCTTCTAGATAATGGATAATTATCTAATGATAATAAAAGTTTATTTGTATATTTATTCATTATGGGTAGTTTTATTTTTATTTTTACTTTTTTTATATTAAATTACTAAATTACTAATAATATATAATTTTATTATAATAGGTGAATTATTAGATAGTTATCTTAATCGTGAAATTTCCCATTTTGAAAGAATTAAAATGGCTATAAGAGCTTATTTTTTTCTTCATTTTTAGCGCTTTAATATTGAAATAACTTCTCATTTATATTTTAATCATATGTTCTTAGCACATAATTTTCTAGCTCCATAAAGTTTTAATATTTTTACAAGTTTAACAGAATCTCTTTTACTTTTAATTAAAATCCATCGTGAATTTTATTCAACTTATCCTCTTTTACCTTAGAAACATGACACAGAAGTATGTGAACATTTTTTTGGTGTTGCAAGGCAATTACATAATGATTTTAAATATAATGATATTTTAAATCTTATTCCTAAAATTTCTCATTATACAAAATCAATTAAAACAGGAGATATTATTTTAAATAAAGAAAAAACTGTACGCGAAGGTATGAATTTTATATTGATATAATATATATTATCATATTATAAATTTTTTAATATTAAAATATTTTATATTATAGGTTATCAATTTAATATTGATGAAATGCTTGATCAAAAATCTCTTGAAACATTTCGTTCTTGGCCAATAGATATTGAAATAAAAAATGCAATTGAAGCTGGTTTTCATTAAGCATCTGAACTTGCTGAAGTATTAGCTATGAAAAAAAAAACCAGAATCAATGACATATTTTTCTAGTAAAAATGGTTTATTGAATATTTATGATGATGATACTATATTTAATAATGAAGTTAATAACCAAAGTAATGATATTTAAGAGTCACAAATCGAATTATCAACAGCTTTATCTATTTCAGCAAACGAAGCATTATTTACAATATTTGATTATATACAAAATACTAGTAATATTTTATCTCCTAATTGTAAAACTCAATTAATAGCTTTACACAAAGAAGATTTATGTATTATTTATAATAGTAAGTTTTGAAAATTTTTTTATTATTTTATTAATATTTATTTTATATTTTTTATATCTATATTAATATAAATTGTTTTAAATAAATACAAATATCATTAATTATAAATTGCCATCTGGTGAATTAAATATACAAGTAATGATTGATGAAAGGAAATTACATAAAGCATTTACATGTAGAGAATTAGAATGTCAAAAATTTTATCAGACAAATGTTGAAATGGAAACCAATACTTTAATTCAACCAAATATTGCAAGTAATATATGCGCTTATTTAATCAACAATATTGAGATAGTTACACAAATGTATAGATGACAAAAATGGTAAGATCGTTGGATAAATCATATAAAAACATGTATTCAAATAAAAAAGCTTTCGAACTATTCAGGTAATTTATTTATATTATTAAATTATTAAATTATCAAGAAAATTTTAATAATTTTTATATTTTAGAATAATTGGCCATTACAAATATTACTTCAATATTTCCTCTTATTACTAATGCATTTGTTATTGCTATTTTTAATATGCAATTATACATTACGAAAATAATTGTAATGTATAAACAAAAAGATAAATTTCATTCTTATATAACTCAACCAATAACAGATGTTCAAGGTTTATCATATATATCTCTTCAAGAATTCACATATATTCAAAGTCATATTTTTGCAGAATTAGATGCAAATGGATGATTTTTATTTTCACATTGTGATCTAAAACACATTGTTTATAATATTGGAAAAACTAATATACAAATAAAAGAAAATATTCTTTTCTTAAAAGGAACAGCTAGAACTATATTTAACAACCTTAATGATGTTAAATTTCGTAATATTTTAGCCAAATTTTAGCATTTATTATTAAATGTTATAGGTTAAATTTGTATATTTTACTAGTTTTATAAAGTTATAGTTTAAATTTGCATCAATATTTTAATAAAAAAAATGTATAAAAATCATATAAAATTTTTTTTTTTGCCTATAACCTATCTTATAAGTTTTCAGGATTCTGACAAGATGAATTCTAGAATCTTTATAAGTTTATTATTTTTCATCCTATACTCTGCCTTCTTTTATATGTTTGCTTACTACTCATAAATAATATAAATGGGTGAGATCTTTTCTAGATTTAAAGTTTGGAAATCACCTAAGTATAAAGCCTATATAAAAAAAGGAAAATTGGTTAATGAAGGGTCATACGTCTGTGAAGTACTCGCGTTATTAATAAATATAGTAATAAGTGATTTGCCTGAAAATCCTATTATATGGGATATATGATAAGCATCTAGTATCACCTATAAAATATTTCTTCCCTATCGTGCTTTTTTCTTATTTAATAATTTTCCTAAATAGAGGTGAAGAGAGAAGTTCAGCTAGTACTATACGAAAAGGATCTCACAAGTTTGCACAAAAATCTGATTATATGATCATAATGTAATTAAGAAAAGAAGCAAAACTTGAAATAGTATATCTTGAAACTGAAAGGGCAAATTTCAACCAAGATAAACGCTGGTGAGATCATAAAAAATTAATTCAATTATCTAAAGATTCTATTAATACTATTAGGATTTTATCAAAGCTCAAAAGAATGTTCAATCAATTTTCTAAAAGGCAAAATTTGACTATATTTGCTATTAATATTGCAGGTAATGTATTATATTTTTACTTTTCTTCGGCCATACTATACATTCTGCTCTTGTATTACAAACTAATAGTAAATAATCATGTTGCTTTTATTTTAGGTGATGTTATAGAACTTTATGTTATGTGGAAAGAATTGGTATTTATAAGTATTATTTAATAGAGAAAGCAACAATTTCATTGCATATGACTTCTCTAAGTGTTGTATACCTGCTTATACATGCGTTAATGACTTTGAGAATAGCTGTTGCATGTATAATTCACAAAATATTATATAGTTCTGACTCTGGGGATAGTGAATATAGTTCTAGTAAAATGGTAATAATAGTTTCATTTCCAAAAATTCATAGAATAGAGATTTTGTATATGTAATTTTTATTAAGTTATATTATTAATAAAGCAAGTGTACTATATAATATTTTTTTTGGCAAATTTTGACCCTCCCCTAGCTAAAAATCAAGTTATGTGTATTTTTGAATACTATTGATCATGCAATCAGAGTCTAACCAATCCCTTATCAGATATAATGTAACTCACAATATAGCTATATAGACGCGTAAATAATATCACTATAATCTATAGATAAATTTGCATGCAAACTTTTTTGTGCAAAACTATATCTAATAAAATGTTCTATTCTGACTATAAACATATTATTGATAGACTACTTAAAAGTCTTGTCAAAAGAGCATGTGAGAGACTCTTATACCATTCTAAAGATCCTGTTCTATTAGAATCTATTTTCAAGAAGTCTGAACGAATTAAATCTTATTTGAAATACACATTAGAGGTTTATAAGAATTCATTAAATAGGAAAAAATGTAAAACTATGTCTTAGGAAAAAGTATTATATCCTTAAAACTGGCTGAAATATAATGTATTTCTAGTATTACTAACTATACATGTTATAGATAGTGGAGTCCAAACGGATAATAGCGCCTAGTAGGAGGTGTTAAAATATAATCATGAAGAAGAGAATAATCGCTAGGTTATGAATGAGCTTAAAGTATTTCGTCAGCATCTGCCTGACTATAATAAAAGAATTTTCAAAAAATTCATGCAAGACATTAAAAGGGAATATAGAAAGCGGATTAGTATGAATAAGAAATTGCAATATGAAAATGAGGATCTGAAGATGCAGTTGCAAGAGGCGGAAAAAAAGCTGGTATTTATGAAGTCAGATTCTTCTTATTAGTTAGAGTACTTTTTTCCTTGTATTTCTGCAAAGTAAGATCCTGATCAAGATTATGCGCTTTTTGAGGATCAATATAAATCAAAGATTCTCTCATTTTCTTTTATAAAATCATGAAAAAAGAATGTCATTTCACAGACCCCACCCAAGGCAGAGAAGAACATGTGAAGAACATAAAACTGAGCTAGAGGAGGAGAACTATCATCTTCGTAGTGAATTGCAAATAGAAATTGATACTAATCATCAGAATGAGAGATGAATTAATCAACTAGAATGGGATTATATCCGATGTGAACAAGAAATTCAAGATCTCAATAGAGAGATAAAATGCCTTAAAAATGCTTCAGAAGAAGAAATAGTAGAGTTGAAATCTGAAATCTCCTGCTTAAAAAATCAGTTATATTAAGCTAAGAAGGATATACAGGATAAGGATAAATATATCTTTAGCTTAAAAAAGCAGTTAGTAGAATCTGAGGAGCAGGTAGAAAAATTGCAATGCTAGATCAGAAGCATCTCATCACAGAAAAATTCACCAGAGTAAGGAATTCTCTAAACTTGTATAATTCTGATGATAATATGGCCACAATCACAAAGCTAGCAAATGCTATAGATGGCTATGTGAATAATAAGATAATGGCTAGAGATATTCTGATAAATCAAATAAAAAGGGTAACAAGACAAATTCATTGAAAAGAGAATAATTTGCATCAGGATTTAGTCTGTGAGCAGAGAAGTGATATGATGCAGAGGCTGAGCGAGATTTTGCTATTACGCAAAAGGATCTTGCTGAAGAAGCAATAGATAGGGTTATTAGTGATCTTTAGCAATATCAAACTAATGCTCAAAATCAGATAAATAGAATGATAGGTAATATAGAAAGAAAGCAAATTTATATAGGTATGCTGGTACAAGAAAAATTTGTCTTGCAATTACTATATCAGCGAAATGCTCACCACTTACAGCGAAGTAGAGAGGATATAGATTTATTAGAATATAATTAAGATAAGCTCTATAAGTGATATGAGAAATGAAAAAATAAGACTTGAGCAGAACGTCAGAATATTTTAAATTTATAGGGACAAATTTTGGCATTACAGAATAATCTACCTAATCAAGTAAATATGACAGAAATACCTCATCCATATTTTAATTGAGATAATAGTATCCCAGACTTTCTTGCATAACTTAGACTAGACTTACAGAATCAAAGAATAGATCTAGCAGGTGCAAGGGCTAATGGAAGAGCTCAAACACTAGGACATTTAAGAGGATGTATAAGAGAAAGAACCCTAGAATGGTTTGATGAAGAGATTACTACAAAAATAAATTAAGAACTAACTAATCTGACCAATAGTATAGGTCAAGCCAATTTGATTACAGTAAATGGGTGTACAATGCTTTAGATAGATGCTGATGGATTAAATAAGACGACTGAACAACCTAAAAATGCAATAGTCAAGTTAAGAGCTGTAAAAGACCTTTGGAATGAAGATTAGCGTGTGGCAGGAGGTTATCCTACTAACTTTTCAATAAATGTGCCAAATGCTGATAATGATACTACTGTAGTTGTACCTGATATTTGATTTGGTCAAGTTGTATAGTAGTTAAAAACTCGTTTCTCTACAATAGAAGAGGAGCTTTGTGATATGATATATGGAATAATCACGAAGAGAGACATGACTTTAGATAAATTATATAGAAAAATAGTACAAATAGGTAGACTAGCCAACTATAGGCCTGAAGAATTACGTAGAAAGTTCTTAAATGCCTTTCCACTGTCATAGCTTGAAAAAGCTGAGGATATTGGCGAATATTTGCTATTAGATGAATTAGCTAAAAAGCTTTATGAGATAGAGTTACGTTGAATAGCTAGATATAAAAGAGATAAAATATCAGATTCGCTAGTATCTAATCAAGTATCTTGGTAAATATATAAATCCTCGTCTGTTTCAGCCTCACAATAGCAAGGAATATCTTTAGAAGATATGCAAAAAGCAATTCAGAACGCATTAGCACAACAAAAAACTGAAAACTAGGCATCAGTAAAAAAAGTTATAAAATTACAATCACAAATGGCTTAGTAAATGCAAATACCTGTTTCACAAACAGTTAAACTTGTTAGATAGCTAAGAAGTCTACCATTTTTATTAAAAACAGAGAAAGGTCTCAAGAATTATTATGTAGCTGAATATTTAAAAGAAGTAGGTCTACTTAATAAGGAAGATTTAGACTCAAATTATCCTGTAAAACCTTTTCAAAGATCTTGTTCATAGTGAAACAATAATTTTGCTAGATTTGATAGGATTGAAGAAGGACTTGAAGAAACTTGAAATAATGTAAATCAGTTAGCTGATCTATTTCAGGAAAAAACATACATATAAAAATGTGGAATTTGTGAGAAAATAGGCTATAGCAAAGGAAGTTGTCTAAATAGACCGATAGCTCAATCTAATTTTACTCAGTCATATTTTATGCCTCTTAAATCAATAATTCCTCCTGATTCAGATGGTGAGGAAAATAATAGGAATATTTATAATAAGGACAATAATAGATGGACTAGATATGACCTATCAGTAAAAAAAATAGGTAAATAATAAGTTAGCTGGTGATACTAATGTAATTTTATTTCTAGAATCTAGCTCACCTGAAATATACGATCAGCTATTGTCTAAGCTCTTACCACTGATACGAAAAATATGCTTGTCTTAAAAGGCTCAGGCAGAGGAATCAAAAGAATCAGATGAGCTGTTGTCATCTTTACAATATCTGAATCTAATATAAATGACTTAACTATTTCTGAATCTTTTTTAGATACTGGCAGTGAGCTAAGTGATTTAAATGATTCAGCAATCAAAGCGCTTAGATAGAAGGCTGATAAATCATCTAATTTTGCCATAAAAGGCAATTTTAAACATATTACCAATTTATTGGGATGGTATACAGATATGCCAGTTACCTTGAAGGATAAAGAAAATAAGATAGTCATAGTTATTGAAAATTTTGTTCATATTAATAATGGTGAAACAGAACCAATGTTATTTTTTGATATATCAAATATTTGAAAGCTTCAAGGTGTCTCTGAGCCAAATAAAAACTAGTTCTGCATAAAGTTATATAGAAAGGCATATGTTATTCCAACCTTTAGCAATGCTCCAGTAGTCAAAGATCTGCTAAAAAAGAAGCAAGACCAAGTATCTACTGATTCTTTTAGTCTAACTGATGAGAAGGACTTAAAAAAATGCATAAATTGTATGAATTCTGAAGATATGGCAGTCTGTATGAAAGAGCTTGAAAAGGTATTATCTTCTAGCATTCAATCAAATTTGGAAATTATAGGATACTATAATAGTTTATGCAATCAGATTGAGTAAGATAAATAACTATTTGAAAATAAGAGGATGACCTCTTGCTTTAATTTTTTCTAAAGTATTATCAGTTTTCTTATACAAATTCAAGACATCTTCAAAGGATTTAGTAAGTGAAGTAATTTCTTTTTTTATTCCAGGCATTACTTGTCCCTTTAGGATCACTTCTTTTCTCTGGTCTTTTTTGCCTTACCGTCTACACTTTCTTCAAAAACTGAATTAGTATATTGCTAATTTCAGCATCACGTATCTCATTTTCTAGTGCTGTAAAAGCAGAATCATATTTATTTTGAAGATTTCTTTCAGCTCAGCATAGGACCTGCTCCTCATTCTACTTATCTATAACATTCATACATAGAGCAACTGCTAAATCATTCTATTGAATCCTATTAAACTCTTGTCCTCTCCAAATTTGATTTAAGCAACTATTCAATATATTATATTTTTTATTTAGCTAAGCTAAAGGTTTAGATTTCATATTATAATATTATATAATGTCTTTATAATCTGCGGAAGACAAGTAACTAGCCCTAGAACTAATATGTGTTTTAAGCTGAGATGTGATCATATTAGTAGCTAATCACTAGAGATTTTTTTCACTATAAATAAAAATATATAAAAAATATTGATACTATGCTAGTATCAGTATTATGCTAATATTAATAATATTGTAGTATCAATAGTATCAGTAGTAGTATCAGTAATATGATAGTATCAGTAGTATCAGTAATATTGTAGTATCAGTAATATGATAGTATCAGTAGTAGTATCAGTAATATTGTAGTATCAGTAATATGCTAGTATCCATAAAAAATAAAGTATTTTCAGAATTGTATGATCTCAAAAATTCGCTCATAATTTTTAGTATACTAATGACTAGGCTGAAAAAATTATGTCTAATGTGCATATCTTAAGAGATATCGAGAATGAAGGGGTGGTTAAGGGTTCATTAAGTAAACACATCCCTTCAGGTCATCAGCTTGGTAGCATTTGTGAATCAGAACTTGAGAAAGCATTGCACAGTAGCTTCAAAACTGCTTCTGATATTGCTAATGATTATAAAAACCTGCAGGATATATATTTATAACGAGTGAAGGATTTTAATTGTATCTGTTTAGATTTTAACAATAAGTTTAATCGGCTGAATATAGCTAATAGTAAGCTTGAAGCCAAATATACTACCAAAATCAAATCGCTTAAAAGAAAGTTAATTTTGGCCCAGAAAGCTTTGTTTGTTAATAAGGTCCAGATTCTTTTTCTTGAAACTAAAATACGTGAATTAGAAGGTAAATTAAAGGATATAGATCTAGAGCGTACATATTATAATTTGAATGTAATAGGAAGGGTGATAAAGGGACTGGCCCAAATAAGCTCATCTGATCCCAAAGAGATTGATTCTCTTAGGTTTGAATTAGATTGAATGAAGGAGGACATTAATTCAAATAAAGTTATGAAATAGAATATATGGAAAAAGAGAAAGAGTCATCAAATAGTATATATAAATGGGAAATAGATATTTTATCTTCAGGGCGATTAAAGTTAATAGATGAAAATAGATTGCTACGCAATCAGTTAGCATCAAAGAAAAATACTTTGTTCTAAATAATTTCAAGGGAGAGGATTCCTTTAGAATCAGGTAGTGCAAAAGTAGTACCATTATCCCAAGAAATGCCTCTAGCATTAGTGATTGTTCCTGTTATTACGAGTTTTCTAATGTCACTGATAATATATATTCTATACTTACTTTACTACTAATTGCAATTATATAAATTATGGTCAGAAAAAAACTATAAAATATATAGAAAAAAAGTAACCAATTTTTTACCTACAGAAATTATATAAATAGGGACCATACAAAGCACCTCTCAGTCAGATCAAATCATTATTATTTTCAATCCTAATTGACTACTATATAAGTACTAGTACAAGTAGAACTTTTTCAAATCCTTTTTTAATGTGAGCTAGTACCTTTTCTGATAAATCTTCAGGCAGATTAATTAAGATCTTTTTAGCTTAAGATATAGTCCATCTTCTCTCATCTATATTCTTTTAATTTACCTTACAATGAAGAAAAAAATCTGCTGAATTATAAAATACCCTTAAATAAAAATTGGAGTTATTAACTCTCGATCTAATACAGAAAAGAATTAAAAGAAAAAATTACCACCTATGAAACTTTACCTTATGAATATGGATGAGGTCATAAAGCATGAATCTTCTTGAGCAAAAGGATATAAAGCAACACTTGACTGGCCTTCCTTTATACTAGTCACCAGAAAGAGTGGATCAGGTAAGACTAATATTTTAGCAAATCTTTTTCTTGGTAATAAAGCTGAATGTATATACAAAAATAAGAAAAGGCCAAAAGGTACTTTGTATGAGTCTAGATATATCGCATGTAATAATTTGATAGTTTGTGATTACCATCCTAACGAGCCTAAATGGGCATTTGTAAAATATATGTATAGTATAATTTCAAAAGATCTGAAAGCACCTTACTATGAGAATATATGATTTAGCTATATATTACCAGAAAAAATCCCTAGTGTTAGAGCATTTTTACTAGAACAAAGTACAGCAATTGTTTTTGAAGAATTATGCCTTACTCCAGATCATATACAGAATCAAATTGATCAATCTTTTGGGAATGGATGACATCAGAATATTTCATGCATATTTATAATGCAGAAATATCATAAAATTAGTATATTTAAACATAAAAATGTTTCTTAGTTAATAGTTTTTAACTCTGGTAGCTCGTATGAAAATATTTCTAAGATCATTAGGCACTATACTGATGATGTAAAAAATGCATCTATGGTCATTAATAACTACCTTTGAAGAGGTAAATTTATTGTATTTGATCTCACTAGACCAGAAGATGATCTTCTTGCAATTCGCCTAAAGTTTACACTCTACTGAACTTACAAAAGGAGATAGAGGCTAGGCAGAAGTGTAAGGAAAAAAGTGCCTTAGCTGATGAATAAAATCTGACTTTATAGATGTTAGCTTTTTTTCATAATTATAAAAAATTGGAATGAAAGAACCAGTTATTTATATTAATTTTTAGAAAGCTTAAGATTTAGATCGCGATCTTGCTTTACAGAAACTTTATTACAGACCTGAGGGATATTATCAGACTGCTAAAAAAATGCAAATGACTTGTAATAATACCAGATATAAGTTTTCTCTTATAGAAATCAAAATTGGCTAAATAAGCAGACTTTGCATCAGATTCACAAGCCTCAGCCAAAATTTATTCAATATATCTTCTTTAATAATATTTATTTTTTAAATGAAGTGCACCAATCTGATATTACCTCCATACCTCATGATAAAGTAGGTAATCAGATTTACAAGTATAGAGGTGTTATCAAAGATGTTGTAACTAGATACTGACGTAGTTTTGCATTAACTGATAAATCTTCTACACAAATAGCTAAAGCAATTCAGAAAATTTACAATGATTCTAATAATCCTCTTAACCCGCCTAAAGATTTATTGTAGATAGAGGTACTGAATATATGGGCGAATGTAAAGATTTATTACTCAATTATAATGTTAGAATTCAGTATGCTAACTCTAAACATGATGTAGCTATTGCTGAACGTGACCATCAAGAATTTGAAAAACATACTTATTTTTGACAAGATACTGAAGATTTTCATTTGCTTTTGACTGATAAATCCAGAGCATGGGTTAAAGGACTTTGTATAAATGATGATATTTACAATAATACTCCTACTTAGTTAATAGCTATGTCTCCTAATGAGACTGTAAAAAAGGCATTAAAAGGTAAAAAAATAATAGTTAGACCTTCTGTCGAATATAGGAGACCAGTTGATTATAATGAATTACTTTTACCTAGCTATACTGAAGTTCGACATCTATTAAAACCTGATGAATTAGAAGGTGGTAGAAGAAGAGCAATTGATTGCAATTGGTCTTCTGAAGTTTTTACAATTGATTCTTATTTGATAAAAAAAAACCAATCTAATTTCTATAAGCTTTACAATGATCCTAGATGCTCATTTGTGAGAGAAGAATTCCAAATTATAAAGAATATGTAATTATCCCTTAATGGATACTTAAGCATTAGACTTATCTCCTCTTTCTTCTATTAGATATATTATTTGTTTGAAAATATCACTTAAATAATCATTAATTTCAGCTCGATTGTAAACTATAATTTGTTTATTTCATAACCAATCACTTCTCAAACTTTTTTTGTTTTTATTTTCAGGCTTATCATCTATGAGAAATTTACCTAATAAGCATAAAGTAAACTTGAATTGTCTATGCTTATTAAATTCTTTTTCAAGTAATTCTCTAAATTGCTTTCTTCAGCTTTCTAAAAATTTTTGTATATTACTTCTATTATCAGGATAAGATCTAGGAACTTTTGCATGATATACTGCTATAGCTCTTCTTTTGAGTGCCATGCCTAATTCTTTTTATTTCCTAAATTCTAGGTCTCTTTTTTATTCATCAGTAATTTCTCCTAAGCACTCAAATTCTTTATTAATAAAATTCTTAGATTAATTACCTTTCCTAAATGATTGCATTTTAGGTTTAAGATCACCTTCAGATTCTAATATCTTTTTATATTTCTCTAACTCTTTTAATATCAGTAGGTGAACTGCCTCTGAATCATTTAGTTCAAGATCATGAAAAAAGGTCTTACAACCATCTAGATCATTTGCCTTATGTGACTCAACACCTAGATCTAATTCTTTCCAACATTTTTGCAATCTTGCTCTTCATGTCTTAATTTGCTCTCTGGGTTTACGTGCATTTGGACTGATCCAGTTCTTTGCCTCCTCTTCTGTGATGTAGTTAACACTAAGTATTAGAGCTTCCTTTTTGAGTTCTAGTTCAGAAACTGAAGTTAAGATTATCATATGTGGCTTCTTCTTGTTATTCATATTTACACTAGAGCTTTCTACCTGTGCTT